>JASAMX010022231.1:0-18033 GCA_030248175.1 Microlaimidae sp. YZB2_3
GGTTTCCGAACCCCGAATCAACATTCGCCAAATAATGTGAACTATTTTCGCAATTCTCGCGAATACTATTCGCCACCGCCGCTCAAATCACCCTCGATACCGTCCACTTACACGAAAAGCGGCGACTCTTTCGCCAATTTCTATCGAAAAGCTGAGAACGCGAAAAACGCACGACCACACGGAAAATTCGCCGCTAACTCCAGACCCTTTCAGTACGCCGTCAGAATTCAAAGAACCCCGGTGTCCTATTGGTTGAACGACAATTACGCGACTTTAGCGCCACCAAGGCGAAGAAGAAGGGTAAGCTACTATAACAAAGCTTGGTGTTCTTATTCTTGAAGTTAAATTTTCTGGAATTTTAAAATGTTTAATATAAAATTTCACCATTTTTATGAAACACTTGTATCTGTTTCACAAAATGATAATCTTTCGGATTTTCGAATTATTTTAATTACTAATTCACTCAAAGCACATTGTTTGTTTTGACGTATAAAATGGTCACTATTAGAATTCTAGTCATAAATATGGAATGATCATAGCTCGAAAGCAAAAAATACAAAGTATAATTATATCTGAAATAAATGAAATCTATATTTTAAAGATGCCCTGTGGCGAATGTCACCTGGGTAATTTTGTTTTTCCGTTCTTCACAATTACCGCTTCCAGTTTTTAATTTTTCTTCTAACGTTTAAAAAGTTACAAAAACATAAGGTTTTGGTTTTATTAGTGCTCAAATATAGGTTGTTTTTTCACAAAGTATAGTTTTATTAGAATATGAAATCTTCTTTTGAGTATGAAAAACATAAGCGAATAAAAACTTTATGCCCTTTAGCACGTTTTCCCTTTATAAATGGTCTGCAGTTTTTGAAATCATGTTGCAATGCCAAACGAAACCATAAATTTTATTACCGAATTCTTAGCAACAACTTGTCTCAATTCCATTTAATGATTAAAGTCGTAATTAATTGTAAAATATTACTCCAAAATCAACGAAACCATTGTGCTCTTCCTTCATTTTTAATTATTACTTTTTGATCATGTTATTATAGTAGTTTTATAAAGGATCTTTTTATATGTTAAATTATTTACCAGTTTTGAAATTAATTCGTTTACTATACAGTTACAATAATAAAAAAACTGGCAAAAATGTGGGTGAAAATAGAAGCACGTTCTATACTCATAAAATAGCATATTTAAAAAAAATTTGTCGCAAATTATGTATATTAAAAAATAAGACACTCAATTATATGGAAATTAATTACTGAGATAAACTGCATGCTACATAAGGTAAGTGTACACTGAGTAAGATTTCAGATTCATGTTGTTTAGTAGTTAACTATATTTTTAGTGAAGTTTTCCGCAGCTATGCTTTTCGAACCTATGTAGCAACCCCGCAGTTTTGTTTGCCCTATTTTTGCACTAATTTTATTAATAATTTAAAAATAATGTAATAAGTTATCTTGTAAAAAAAAATTTGTGTTATAAATATTTTTCGAACTATACAAAGCAATAAAAATAGCCCAAAATATAGATAAAATTTTTTAAACATTTTTCAATTTTAAATAAGCTTAAAATCGCTTATTTGAGGAATGGAGCGGTGTATGCTTTCTGTGCTTTAAATAGCAGGAACTTCGTAGCATAATATCGGAAGACATGGACATCACTAATTTTTATTAGATTATCGACTCAAGTAGTATTATGACTGAAAACATTTAGCAGCGCAGATATTTTACTACAGCGCTCTATTCTCAAAGCAACTTAGAAATTTAAATGTGCAAAACTTTATCATTCTGTGTTCGGATTTTATTAAATTCGCCTTAAGCTGTGGCGACCACTTTTTTACGGGCCGATCTAATCAGCTTTGATCCAAATCAACGCGGATAAAAGCTTCAAAGTAATGAAATCCAATAAGCGGCCTGAGAAAAAGTCAGTTGCGCACTGATTGATTCGCCCAGGAAAAATGAAGATCGGCTGACGCCTTCTTCTTAAAAAATTAGCGATATTTCTTCATAAGGCTACCGCTCTTTTAATTTTTTTTGCAAATTTCCGTTAATTGTCACGTAATATTATGTTACGTACATTGGATGTCATTGTTTTTTTCACGTATGTCATTGCAGATTTTTTTCGTAAAAACCGGCGGGGTTGATTTAGTCATTAAAGTGACAAAAATCGAATAAAACTTTGCCTTGAAAAATATAGCTTAAATTTTAAAATAAAGCATTGTTTTTTAGTTTTTATAAAAGTTATAAAATAGTTTAAGTATTCGATAAAAATGCCTAGGATTCTTTTGATGTGAATCATCTGGCTACATTAGTGTGGAAAGTGCTACTATACTATCCGTATATATACTGCAATTACATATACAATATGAATATATATAAAGTGTATGTCATTTTAAGCCATACAATGATAATGTTTAAAACAGTTTTGTATGTAAAAGAGAAACAGTGCATAAGCATTATATGTCTGTCTTTTTATTAAAATACACTGTATGTAGATATGTTTTAATCTTGTAGAAAAAATGTAGCTTGTCAGTTCATTGATTTTTATATGTACAATTATAATATTTTTTTCTATTTTTAAATCTGTTATTAATAAAAACAGTTTCAATGGCTGAAGGGTTACTTAACTGAGCATAGTTTAAAATTTATAGGCAGAGGTGGAGGGGAGTTCGGTCAATTTGAGAAGAGGGTAGCCGACTAACGGGGTGTCGTGTCTTCAAAAATCTAAATACTAAACAACTAATCACCTCAGAATTTTTTTAGCTTTAAAATGTCATATAGTATTCGTGATCACGTCATATATGTTTTGCTCCGTGGGATAGATTGTCGGAGGAGCAGCAGCAAAACAGGGCTTCAAAATGAAGGTGGGAACATGGCTAAAGGAATGCCGTGGGTGGCTTTTTAGAAAGGCCCGGCGCGTTATTAGACATAAATGCGGGCGTCCCTTTATGCGCGCGGTATCCTTTGATGCGCAGAGGATTCCTGATTAGAACAATGGATTTTGGCCAGCGTGATTTAAGTTTTGAATTTATTTGTATTAAAACTAATGGCTAAAATATGTTATCTTTTGTTCAATAATTTTATTGCTGTTTTTGAAAAAAAAAGATTACAAACTAAAATTTAACCTCAAATTTATTTGGGAAGACAAATAGAGCGGGGAAGAATTAAAAAAAAACTAATAATATTATTACACGAATATATATGTAACCCAAGAGAATTTCTACCTGTGCATTAAATTTTTGACCAAAAATTGTGCTAAAAAAGTTGCAATTACGCAACTGTAAACGACTTTTCCAGCAAAATCCGTTATTATTTGTTGGTTTATTTATTGTTGACAGTGATTTTTAACGCAGTGTTAGTTGAAACGCAATGAAACTTGTGTTTTTTTTGCACTCAGTGCTGATTTTGTTCGAACTGCGATAATTTTCGCACAACAAAACAAAAAAGTTGCGCATTTACGACTTTTGCAGCAAGATTTCGGTCAGAATTTAAGTGTACAATAGGACATTTTCTTATGTTATAATATATTCTTGATTGATACTATTAATATTAAACAAGATTGGAAATTTAAACATATTTTTGTTTTTTGTAGTTGTTTATATTTTTTTTAAATTGCAAAAACGGAAAAACATTTTGGAAAAAGTTAATATTTACAAATAAATTTTTCAAGAGTGTAATATCGACGGCGACCGTTATACGACTTATTTTTTCAATTTTTTTAAAATTACAATTTGCAATTCGTTTTCGTTACGGTGGTTTACCTAAATTAGCAGTTGAAAGAATTGTTTAATTGTTTAACAGTTTTAATTGTTTGTGTTTTTTTTTGTTTTAAAAATATTCTAAAAAAATGCGTTAATGGTCATCAGAAATTTGTCTCTTAATTTTCCATGCGCTTTAAAAAAATGATATTTTTTGAAACAATGTTTTTCAGGGGAGTCCAACAATCTTGTTGTACCAAAAAACCATTGACGCCTTTTTGTCACAAGTGAAAACTCAAAAAAGTCTCGAGAGTTAAAGAGATAGGATCAATTGATCGTTTTCCTCATTTCTAACTCTTGATTATTCAACTGTTGATGAAATTTGTGGAGTTGAAGGCCCAGCTCTCAATCTCTCATTTGTTCACTTTTCCAAATAGGGCAAAATTTTTTGTCCTTTTCTATAGATCTTTAGCCTGTTAAAAATCTGGTTAACTATTTATAATGATTTGTTTTATTTTTTCTTAGAAATTGAAAAATTTTTAAGCATAAATCCAGTAGGATATCTGTTGAATTCAAGAAAGTATAAAAATTAAAAAAAAGCAAAATTTATGTGCTTTTATTGTTAATGTTCATAAGCGTTGAGAATTTTTTTTTCTTGGCTTTTATTAAAATATTCATCTTGATTTAATTTTTTACAATGCAGTTATGTTTTATAATAATGAAAGACGCTTTGCATATTCAAGCATTTTTGATTCGGAAATGCAGCTGCAATCAAACATATTTATAATCAATATTAAATTGATTACAGTAGATTTTATATTGCAAAAGTTGTCCTATATTGCTTTAGTCAGATATCGATCATGTTTGTATATTTTTATAATCTCCAAACATTCAAACAAAAAATTTAAAAGAGTTTCAAATAATTGAACAAACAATTTTTGTGCGAGTTTGCACGTTAAATGTGTATTTTTTTTATCTGCTGAGCACATTTCTAATTAAAATGATAGCAAAAATCAAGGACCATATCGCCACTTCTGAGAAGCATGGCGGAAAAATTTGGAGCCGAGCAACTTAAAACTATCAAGGCTGGTTCATATTTATGTAAAAACTTCTTTGGACAAAGTCCAAAGGACAAATACAGCGTATAAACGTAGGTAAAAACGTCCTTTGGACAAAGTCCAAAGGACGTTTTTACATAAGTAGGAACCAGCCTTCAGGGCTGGTTCACACCGGAGTGATAAGTGAAAAGTTAAAAGGTGTTCCGTAGGCGCTTACATGTTTACACTGCCACTTGTGCTACTTCGGCGTAAACGAGCCCACCGGAGTGACAAGTGACAACGCATTCCGCACGTGGTTACACAGTAACTTGTCTATTGTCGCTGCGGTGTGAAGGTGCTGTCTCTTGTCACTCCGGTGTCAGTTACATAGCCCTCAAAGACTGGGTCATCTTTTTCCAAATGAAAAAAATCTAAAACTCTAACGAGGCTGTATTTTTCAACTATTTCACTATATATTTTTTAACACTATTTCAACATACACTATTTCAACATACATAAGGCATTTTACACAGTGAAACTCTAGTAAGCAAAAGGATGAAAAATTAAGATTAAAATAAATTTTAAGTAATTTTTTTAATTAATTTTAGCAGTGTAGTATGTTGTGTAAAAAAAGATTCGACTTGTAGTATTAATGTGGTTATTAATGTTTAAATTTCGTAAAAAATTAAATATAAAAAATTAAATTACGTTAAAGGTGCAGTATACTTAGTCACGGTGTAATTTTTATCGCTGTTTAATTAATAGCAATCGATGTATCAGGTCACACTAAGAAAAAATTGTATTACACCAAAAATTAATTCTCAACGGTTAACAAGTTATTAACAAGAACACCGCTTGGTTATTTCCAATGTGTTTTTTTATACACCATTTTTCAAAACAAAACATTTCTACAAAACGGATATTAACAAAACTTCATAGAATTCATGCTAAAGAACCAAAAAGCTTAGATTTTAAATTTGGTTTAATTACAAAAAATATTCGTTGAATAATGCCATTTTAAAAAATCATATTCCAAAAATAATATTTGGTGTTTGGTTTATGGTGTGTTTTAGAAGATTTTTATAATTGCAAAAAGTAAAACTTAAAAAAGTAAAATCTCTTTTTTATATGCAGTTCACTTTTTTAAAGTAAAATTTTGAATAACTAACTGATCGTACCAGAATAACAGCAAACAAAAACACACCAAATATTATAAAACACAAATTAAAATTTTTTTGAAAATGACAATACTCATTAAATACTTTTTAAAATTGAACCAAATTTAAAACTAAAGGTTTTTGGTACCCTAGCATGATTTCTATTAAGTTTTATTAATATCCGACCAATAAAAAAGTTTGTTTTTTTAAAAATGGTGTATAAAAACAATATTGGAAATAACCAAGTAGTATTCTTGTTAATAACTCGTTAACCGTTAGGAATTTATTGTTGATGTAATACAATTTTTTTCTCAGTGTGACCTAATACATCGATTAATATTAATTATTGCGCAAAATAAAATACACCATGAATTAGTATACTGCACCTCTAAATCGAAGTATGTTCATCTTGGGTATGAACGGCAGAGTCAGACTCACAGTCAAAGCACAGCACTTTGCCTGGTTTTTCGTAATGAATAAATTGTTTATTTGTATATATTAGGGTAACATGGGTAAGCTCTTTATTCTTGAACATTAATGCAATATTGGGTACCAAAAATCATAAGATTTTAGAATTTTTCAACCTTATTAACATGGCTCGGATTCTCCAATTAGTTCAAAATAGTAAGATTTGTTCTTGAATCACAAGAGTATAAAATTTTTATTTACAATTTTTTGTATGTAGCTTGAAATTGCTCAGTGTTAAAAAACAGCTTTAAATTGTCTTAATATTTACATAACATTTAACCAATAGAAATTTTACATACCACGTGCGGACGTTTACTGATGTCAAGAATGCATAATTCGTACCGATATCTACTGTATTAAACGTGCCTATGTGCAAACATCTCTTTTTCCTGCTCAATGTCTGAAGAATTTTTTTTAATATGCATTTTTAATTTATACTTTTTAAGAAAACGTATGATAATACTATGAAAACCACAATGACTCAGTTAGTTCTATTCAGTGTAGTTATAGTAAAAGAATGCAGTTAACTAAATTTTAAAAATTTTATTGCAGTTATTGCTCTATTAATAAAGGTTAAAGTGGATATTTTAGCTTTTTTAAAATTAAGTAGTATCAAGTTAAGCATACCGTGCGATAGTGATTTCATTTAATTTAGTTTCGTTTTTTTTTATTTTAGAGGAACCAACAATTTATTTTGGATTATCGGAAAAAAATGTCAGTTTTATTGTCCTTATTTGTTATCTTTATTTTTCGGCACAGAAGGATTTCAAAATTCAATTAGGAGATGAGACTCTAATTTTCGCATGGTATAATGGCCGTTTCACTCTTTCAACTAAGTCCATTTTGATTAAAAAATCATTTATAAATTAACACTTTCAATGCGCAATGATTTTTTCGTTTCAACTCAATGAAACAATTGAGTTAGAGTCATCCATTTCAAAACATTCACGTTTGAAAATTTTAGTGATTAATAGAATAAAAGAGTGTTCGAAGTATCTAAAAAATGTTGCATAGTTGTAAACTTCTCGATTCTATTGCTTTTTAAAAATGGAATTCTATAGTATATTTTAAAATAAATGTAGTCAAAAGCGAATAGCACATAATAAAGGTATATCTCAAATTGTTTAGAAAGAAAATATGTATCAAAAACTAAAAACAGCTTTTAAAAGCCCAGGCCGGTTTTGTCTTAGGTACACTCCAGAATATAATGCTTTTGAAAGACTTTAATTGAAATTTTTGATTTATACTGGTATTTTAAACACTTAAATATATGTACCTTCCTTAAATTATCCGTTTTTGATATAATTGATCAGGACCATTCTTATATTAGGTATATTTTCAATAAGCGCTAGCGTTAAGTCAAAGTTTTCGTACGAGTATAAATTTTATTGTTATAAAGTTTTTGATATACGCATGTTTTCGTGTCTCGTTAATGTAGTCAATGATTATTATTAAACACTGAAAATGGCAAAAGCTGAAAAAACGATTAATATCGCATTAGTTTTAAAGATAAAAAAATTGTACTATTTGGCAAGTTTTGTTAACATAGAGAGAAAGAGAGAGACACAGTGGTCTATCGACGAATTGCCCCGCTGACTAATTTAAAATTTGGATAGTGATAAGTCACAGTATAGGAAGCACCGAGTCTTATAAATAAAAAGAGTCTTATTTCCTTATCTATTCAATAAGCTGGTAGCCACATGCCGAAAACGAAAAAAAGGAAGTGTTTAAACTTGATTAAAAAAAATTGCGTGTTTTTGTGTTATTAAGGGAGCAGTTTCACAAGTCAACGAATCACGAATCAAGAATTAATGTTGGACCGAAATTGGGCTAAAAATTGAAAATGTTGTAGACAGGTTTGGTATGAAAGAAGTATAGGAATTCTGAGTCATACAGAAATTTAATTCCTGAAAATCTTCTTTAAAAAGTCAGCTTTCTTTGAGGTTTTGGATTACAATTAAGATATCCCAAATTCTATTATTTCCATTTTTTTTGGAAATAAGTGTTGTTTTTTTTAAATAGACAGAGTTCGAAATAGTTTTTACGATAAGTTTCTAAGATTTTTTTAAGTTCAGGATTAAGTATTTTTTCTGTTTAAAAAAATTATTAAAATACATTGTGCGGATGCTTTTTAAATTCTGTTAATACTTTTACTAAAAAACCCCAGTGACGAATAGCTTGTTCATTTTAAACAAAACCTTAAGTGATTATATAGATTAAATATATTTGTTTACACTAAACAAACAGTAAAAAAGTAAAGAACTTGCAGGAAAATTATTGTTGGACTGGACGAAGAATAGGGCAGTTTTTTTAGCGATGGTAATATTCCACGATAATTTGAAAATACCAAATATTTTTTAAAAAAACTGGCGCTGGTTTCGTAATGTTGGACCGTGTTTATTTAAGAGGTCCATTTTTTAACTAAAATGAGTTTCAGTTATTTTTTAACGATTTAAACATACTGTATGTATTTGTAAAAAAGAAAACAACAAAAAAAAACTTAAAAAAACATAAGCTTTGAATAAAATTTTAAAAAAAAACAACTTTATAATCATGTATAAATTGGTTTAAAAGACAAGCCTTTTTAAAAACTAAAACCTTAGCTGTTCAGTATCAGTATCCGTTTTTTAATTCGTTGAATGCATTTTTTTGTTTAAAATACGTTTTGAGACTTTTAATCTGTTTTTTTAAGAAAATTTTATTTATTGGACATTTCTTGTAAATTACTTTTGTGTTTTAAAATTAGTTTTTTTAAAAAGTATCTGTAAAGATTCATTAAGTTTTAATATACTGATTAAACCGGAATAATATTTTGCTTATAAACAAAATATTAAATCAGGATGGAACTAAAAACATAATATAAATAAAAATATGTTTTATAAAACATATTTTTACATTATGTTTCTGGTTTTGTAATGTTTTGATCCTCGAATAACTGCGTTGTTAATAAAATGTTAAATTACTAATTTAAACTTTTTTATTTAAAACCAGCTTAAGAATTTATTATGGTTAAATTATATATATAGAGCTGACGCTGAAAATTAGAATGCAGACATAAGGGGACCAATTAAAATTGTGCGGTAATGACGTTTTTTTTAAACATAAGAACGCGGATTTTTTTTATTTCACCTTTTCACAAAATATACAAAAACTAACAAACTTTAGCCCTTAAAAAATTGGCATTTAGGTTACAAATTAAGTAATTTGATAAATAATTATTAAAATACAGTTTTTAATCTTTGTTATTAATCCACTTTAGTGAAAAATTTTGAATGTTTTTGTTATTAAATAGTCGATTTAATACTGCAAATATCGCGGTCAGCTAGATTTTATTTGCCTATAATTTTTTGACAGAGTTTAGAGTAATATAGAAATACTTCTGCAAATAATTTAAACCGCAAAAAATATTTTCTGTTTAACAATAAAAATCTAACCATGAGTCATTAAAAAAGTTTAAAATTTTTTAAAAACTATAAAAAACACTGTTTTTTTAATACAATATTTTAAATAATTTAAATTATGTTTTTGTTGTTAAATGGTCGATTTAATACTGCAAATATTGCGGTCAGCTAGATTTTATTTGCCTATAATTTTTTTGACAGAGTTTAGAGTAATATAGAAATACTTCTGCAAATAATTTAAACCTCGAAAAATATTTTCTGTTTAATAATAAAATTCTAATCATGAGACATTAAAAAAGTTTAAAATTTTTGTGAAACTATAAACACACTGTTTTTTAATACAATAATTTAAATAATTCAAATTTTCAGCACAATTTAAATCCTTTTGATTTTATCTGTTTTTTTTTACCGAAGTGAAACACTTAGCAATAAAAAAAACTGAAGCTTGTTCAAAAAAGATTGAGAATAGAAAAAAATTAGGTAAGCACATCTCGCTAACGGTTGATTTATACAAAAGTGTGTAGGATATGGAATTTATTTTTAGCCTAGCTATATTTATACATTGAGTTGAATCAATTCATCTGTTGGCGATGGCGAGATATGCCCACGTGAAGATGTTTTACAGTCTCAATCGTTTTTGAACCCACATAAATAATTAGGCAAAAAGATTAAAGTTTAAAGCCTAAAACCTTTTCTTTTGTTTCCAGCAAGTCAAAACTTCTGCTGTTGTATCTGATAAAAAGTTTTGTTGTTAATTTTTGTTATGGTAACTTTAGCAAATTGTATTAATCCCTTTTTTGTAAAAATAAATGTTTAAATCTTTTGAACTTTGGAAAAGGGGCGTACTACGGAAAGTATTATAATATCTTTCGATTTAGTTTTAATAAACATACTGTAGCTTTAAAAACTTTATTATGAAAAAATTTAGTAGTACCTTCACCTTATAATTTGTGGTTTTCCAAATTATTGGTAGAACAAGATTTTCGAGGAGAAAAACGCTAAAAACATGTAAAAATTTTTATCTCGAAACGTTTAAATTTTTAATTTTATGAGTATAAATATAATATAAATCAATGCAATAAAATAAATATCTAATATTAATTAAATAGCAAAAAAATAAAATATAAATAAATTAATACAATAGTAGTAGGCATAGTCTTCATTAAAATTATATGCTTGATCAGAGTATTTGATTTTGCTTGAAATATATTATTTTTTTATTTTCGTTTTTTATCTTCTTGTTTGTTTACGATTTTAACATGTAGCGTGTAAAAAACCCAAGACAAATTTTGAAGTTTTTTATTCAGTGAGGATAAATATGACTAGTTTATTTATTTAATCTAATTCTCTTGTTTGAGTAGTTTCCATCCCCTCAGCTACTGGAAATGTGAAGGAATTGAGTCGGGAAAGATCTGTGTACTTTGCTCTCTTATAACGCAAAAAAGCCCGGGCTCAGTTTTCTTTGAAATAATCCCTTGAAGTTCGGAAAGGGTAACCAAAAAAACCACACATCTTTCGGTTTTTGAAACAAGTAGTTTTAACTTTATCGAAAAAATGCATCACAAACTTAAAAAAATAGTTTTTTATAAACATAATTTTTAATCAAAAATATCAATGACTTGAAGTTGTTTAATAAAATGTCAAGTAAAATGTTTTTAAAAGATCTTTTTCAAATCACAATAACAAAATATATGTGATACCAGAAATAAATAACAATAAATTTAAATGTTTATAAAATTTTTAAATATGCAATGTAATATAAACTGCTAGCATGTTCTAAAGTAAGAATCGTTCTTATTTTCACAACAATATGTTAGTTATTATTACTTTCAATGGTTTTTTCCCTTTTCACACACCCTAGCCCGACCACGATTTTTCCAGATTCAAACTAAAAATTGACCGTTACCGCGTTGAACGTCTGAGTTATTTTTCGTTGGAAAGCGGTAAGCGAAACGGGTGGGCCGCGCCGTCCAATGCTGCCCTCCAACCGACCCACGGACTATATCTTCGTCTTTAGTACTACATAATGAGTCATAATCAGTATAAAATCAAGGTGACTCTGACTTAGAATGCTTATACTATTTGTGTGTTAAAGAATAAAAAGAGTCACAGTTATAAGTATTTTACAACTATTATGACACATTGTGTCATAATAAGGACGATATGTACTTCTCCACCGTTGTGGAGGTAGGAGTTTATAGAAAGACCGTTCCCCCTCCTCGGCGCACTAGTGTTCCATTTTGAAATGGTGAAATAAGCCGGTTGTCGGGAATATTAGCAGCCTTTAAGGGCGAGTTATGGCGAATTTGAACTTTTTCGTGTCTTTCCGCATTCTATCCAATCAGAAGAGCTATTCACCGTCAAGAGTACGCCACTTTATTTTTTTATTTCTTGTTTTCGCTCCATATTAATTTGTTGAGTCGATATGTTTTGTCTTTTGTTTTTAAAATTAGCGAAAGAAAGTGTAAACTCGTGACAAAACTTAGATGATTACGAACAAAATATTTCGATAAGTTCGGCGTGGCAGCGTCGATGTGAGATGTGGCCACGCCTGAACAAAGTATGACAACGCAACCATTCGAGCGTCACCATATCGCCACGCCAAAGTTTTATAATAATTATTCAACTATTTGGCCAATCTCTAAAACTATATTATGAAATGATCCTGTACAACATAAACTAGAAGTCATAAACCAAACAACTATGCTCGAAAATGTAGCAAAATGGCATGCTGAAGTGTTAAATTGAAATGTCATTTCTGTAAAGTGTTGTCGCTAATGTATCATTTTTTACCAAAAATAAATATTCTTAAATTAATAATATAAAAAATTTTTTTATGCCAGTGGTAATTTTAACAAAACCAAGTTTTATATGTTGAAAAAATTTCTAATTTTTAAATTGAGCAAGAAAAATGAGAGGTATCCTTTACGTATGTTTTTTACAAAATAAGTGTAGGTTACGCTCGAATCACAAATGTGTGATTGGGGTCATTGGGAACAAAAAATTGCGCATTATTCCTCTGCTTACAGTATTTTACAAAAACGTGCTTACAGTATTCCTATAAAATTATTAAAATGCCACTTTTTTCCCTGTTTTCCCTAAACGGTGGCAATTTTTTTCTGTAACTTTTTTTCTTTTACTGTGTTGGTACTATGAAAAAATAAAGTTAATTAAATTGAATTGAATTAAAAAATTCCACTAGATTTAAAAGTGGACTTGCGTATATCAACGCTAGCTGAGTGGAATACCTCGCGTGCAGTGATGACTATATGTAAAAATGTCTTCTTATTGAAGAATGGTGAAGTCTAACATTATAATGACCGTGCCTTTTGCTAGAAATAACTTTTATGGATTACATTACATGCATTCAATGATTGTGCTTAGTTTCTTTTTGGTTTATGTTGTTAATGCACCGGGTATTAAAGAACTTTGATTATCTTAAACACATATTGTATTATTTTCATAATTAATATTTGCGAAAATAGAACATAACGATTGCAAAGTTTTTTGGTGTACCCGAGACTAGCGGGAAACCAAATAAAAACAGTTTAGTTATGCAAAAGAAATAAAGGAAAAACAAAAAAAAATATCCGTATTTCTTAGGTTTAAACTATTTTAAATAATTACAGCTATATTACAACTGTACCAAATATTTTTTAATAACAGTAAAAAACCTTTATGTTTACTTTTGTTTTAGGAACAAAAACGAAACAGTTTAAGCTTAGAACCTAAATCATTGGCTGTCGTTGCCAAAGAAACTACAACGGAAATAAAGCAACGTCCGATCTTAAATTTAAAAAATGGCGATGAAAAAACAATATTAACAGAAAACACAGGAGACATGATGCAAAAACCGTCAAAAAGTGACGTGGTAAGATTTTTAGTCAATTATTTTTGCAAAAATGAAGGCCGGTACCGCATCAGTAAGCTTCTTGACCAAACCTTTGTTTTTTGTGCTAATAATTGTATTGCTTGTACTTTTTACTTAATATGTGTTTCAAAAATACAATAAATTTAAAAGGAATGTTTTAAATTTCGTATTTCTCAGCAGTTTCAGCTTTTTATTGTTTGATTGTGAATAATTATTATTCCCAAGTAATCGTTAAGAATCAGTGTACGTAATAAAAACAATGCAAACATTTTTGTGTAGATCGCAATAGCAAAATAAATATTATACAAAACTAAAGCTAAAGTCTTCCAGGCTGAAATTAAGGGCGTAACCGCTCTCCGCCAGGAAGAAATAAACAATAAACCTGTAAGCGAGAAAAATTTTTAAAAAAGTTTTCAGCGGTTATGTAACCAATTATTATTTAGTTACGTCATGTGTTTCTCTGCACGTGATATTTTAGCTCAAAGAACGAGTGGTTACTTTACCACTCATCTTTTTTCACCCTGATAGGATTTATCTTTAAGTAACTATTTCCTGTGAATATTCTTCTATTACTAGTAGTAAAATTTGGCAAACCATGGGCACATAATGTTTTATAGATATTTGAGCAACAGACATTTAAACTTACCTCCAAACATTGCCAAATGAATTAAGATTTACACTCATTTAAATAATTTTAAAAAAACAATTTCAATTTTTTATCCATTTTTAAATTCAAATTTTTAATAATTATTGAGATAGAAATCCTCAAAAATATTATTTGGAATAGTAATTTTAGTAATTTTCTTTAAACTAACTAGAAAACTACCATTTTTTATAGGATCTTAAAAATGTTCAAAATTTGAATATAAAATAGTATGTACGATTTGTTTTCAATTTTTTAAGTTGAAACTTGTTTGGTAATCAATTAAAGTTTTTTCTATACGCGCTTTTTTCTCAATGAAAACCATTAAAAAATCGTGATTTGATTTTTGTATTTTTTCTGTTAAATAAAAACCGATTTCGACATACAGGACTTAAAAGTGCGATACAAGTCAATTTTTTGTCTTCGATTTTGATGATTTTTATGAAAATATTACACTTCTATTAAAATAAGTTTAGTTTTATAGCCACATGTTAATCTTTTTTATATTTGATAATAAATTTTTCCACTTTCGTTTTCCTTATGTCCCAAACAAAATCTTGTAATTCGTTTTTCGTCGAAATATTCTTAACAATTGAAGACGTATATGCCTTTTTAAAAATGGCAGAAAATGTTTAGGAACATTATGCATTTTATATATACTTTAAAAATTATGAGATATTAAAAAAAATATTGCAAAATGTTAAAAAGATTTAAAAATTTTTCAATTTTTCAAGTGAACGCAGCGTAAATATGCTTTTAAGTAAATAATACTCAACGCTATAACCTAGTTTTTTTTTATGGTTTTTGTTTTGTTGTTAAAGTCAGCTAGCCAATGTTATATTAAATTCAATTTTTATATTAGAAGGAACGAAATACATAAAATAGGTAGATTCGGGTTTTTTAAGAAATAATATATTGCTTTCTGGTTAAAAATGAAAGATTAACTTCAAATGTCATAATTGCGCGTAACAACCTGGTAAAAATATATTTTAGATAAATTATCTAATTACGCTTAAGCTAAGAAAGATTAAGCTTAAGAAAATATAAGCTTTTTATGTTTTATCATTGCTTATCCAGCGTAATTGCTTTGTTAGAAACTTAAAAAAACAAACTGTTTCACCAAAAATTGTTACTTGTTAAAAATAATGCTTATATTTTGGACATAAATAGTAAAAATATATCGGTTTTTTATGCTTTTTGAGTTCGAGGTCTTAAAGTCTGGGATATCTTTTACTCGGTAGGGTATATTTGGCAAACACTACATTCCACCGACTCCGACTCCGTCCAAAATCTACCGTAATTTACCGTAGTTTTTAACATTATGCAAATTTTGTTAATGTTGATTAAATTACGTAATTTTCGTGCAATATATCACGGAAATTAGCCATATTTTTAGTTGTAAATGTTTTTAAAACTTTCTACAATACTTTTAAAACCTTTGGTGTCTAGAAAAAATATTTTCGGCATAATATCTTCCGAAATAAATATTTTTTTTTAATTTAAGTAGTAAACTATTTGGAATTTCAATAGTTTTAGGCTTTTTTTAGATTTTTGTCTTGATTTGTAGATTTTGCTTAGGCTTAGGAAAAATAATGTTTCTTTGTCTTAAATTTTTATTGCAAAATTTTCTAACATAAAACATCTTTGATATTTATCATAACAAATGTTTAAATTTAAAAAAACCAAAAACTGTGAAATTTAATCCTTAACCAAGCCCTATATTCACATAAAAAATCATTTATCAAACAAATCAAAGCACGAATCTAAACCATGTTTTTGCTCTAGATTGGAAGTTTATCAATAATTGGAAGTTAATCAGTTTCTCGAGATTTATTATTTATATTCCTTTCTAAATTTGGTAATTTTATGGTTTTTAAACTTAATTTAATGTTTTTATCGTATAATGCATTTAAAAATTATTAATTTCTAAAAAATTACGCGTAAAAAAAGCTAAATTGATTTAAAAAACATTCAAATTGGTTCATTTTGTTCGAGTCTGTTAATTCTGCGTAACCTTCACATCAATATATAATTTGCAGAAATTTGAGGCGGAGTCGGTGGAATTTAGGGTTTGCCGTATATTTTGGCTCACAAAAAAAAACGGCATTCTTCAAGAACAACGGCTAACGGTAATTCCCATGGACCATGGACCAACATGGACCCAACATGGACCCGCCCATGAGGGGTGAAAGACTCACTTTAACATTACAAAACAATGTAAAGTTGTTAGTGCACTTCAGTCTTAGGCTTAGGCTTAGGCTTAGTATCATTGTAAACCTAAGCCTAAGCCGTTTAAAAGTTAAAACTAACAACTTTATATTGTTTTGTATTGTTAAAGTGAGTCTTTCACTCCTCATGGGCGGGTCCATGTTGGGTCCATGGTCCATGGGAATTACCGTTAGCCAGAACAACCCACTTTAGAGATCAACGGAAACAAAATACAAGATGGACTACTTTAAACATGGACGAACTACTAGTTTAAATCTGTTATTTTTCAGAAAAAAAGCCATTAAATTAAAATAGTTTTTTAATAAATCTTAGACAAAGTGATAAATTTAAAAAAAATATCATGATAAAAATCATAAACAACCTAAATCCTCAACTATAGACCTTAGTTTTCCTAAGCAACCTAAGCAAAACCTCAAAATCAAACAAAACATTAAATTTAGCTTGATTTTAAGGTTTTGCTTAGGTTGCTTAGAGAAATTAAGGTTTAAATTCCATGATAATGGTTACTTGTGAGTTTTATCACGATAATTTACTTGAAAAATCAAACAAAACATTAGATTTAGCTTGATTTTAAGGTTTTGCTTAGGTTGCTTAGGGAAATTAAGGTCTAAATTCCACAATAAATGTTACTTGTGAGTTTTATCACGATAATTTATTTGAAAAATAATTTTTAAACAATCCATCTTTCCGGTGACCACCTCAGTGGGTTATACTTGAAGAATGCCAAAAAAACAAGGTCTATTTTTTCTTGGAATGGAAGGAAAAAGAGGCAGTTCTTAATGGACGATCGTGATCTTTGCCGACTGTTCTGCCGACGGTTTTAAACAATACCGACGGTTTGATAGTAAAATTGCTATAAAAACATTAATACCTTAAACAAACTGTCGGCACTAAGAGTATAGATAAAATATATCATTCTACGCAAAATCAAACTTAAATTTTGAATAATTATTTGCAAAATAGCATAAAATCTTATATTGAAAACCGTCGGGGAATTGCCGACGGTTTTAGGATGTTGAATGAATTTAAAAAGTTTTTTAGAGAATCTTGATTTTAATATTAACTCTTAATTTTGGTTTTCAAGAACATAAAAAAGCGTTAATTACACTAGATTATTGTGAAATAAACAAATAAATTAAAATTTAAAGTATCAAATTACGTTCGTTTTTTAATTTGCATATGCTATTTTAATTTGCATATGCTCCGCCCCTCAAAATGTACGATTTGAAATTTATTTTAACTTGAAATACATTTTAGTTACTCTATTTTTTAAGGACTATTTTTGTTGCTGTTATCAAAAATCGTGTTTCAATTATTTTTTAAAGTTTAAAAACCAGATATTCAGGTCAAAATTGGCCTAGAAACATGTTTTTATTTAGTAATTGTAACGTGGAAATCTCTAATCGATTTTTGGTACATGTTTTTTAGGACCTGTACTAAATTTTTGTTGTAAATTACCAGTAACCAATTTATTTTTTGGCTATATAAACAAAGTTTGCCGCTTATATGAATAATATCTAATCTTCT
>JASAMX010022232.1:0-14825 GCA_030248175.1 Microlaimidae sp. YZB2_3
CTCCGATTGCCATAGTAAGGGTGACTCCCATGATACTGCTGAGTCCCGATGTGAGCCCGAGCATCCCCAATCCGGCCGCCTGTCCGCTGGCCATCATGTAGTAGACCAGTGCGGCCGCGTTCCCAGCCAGCAGACCCCCGTTCAGCACGTGTCTGGCCGGCAGATATGTGGGCGCGCTGTCCAGAATACCTACACAACAAGAACAAAAAACTGAATGCAATAAAATACAATTTACAAAAAAAACGATTACGAAAATGACAAATTAACAACAAAAACAATAAAAAATACCGAAAAATGGGATGATGCAGGATAGGTTGACTTACTAATACTAACTATACTAATACGATAAGATAGGTATAAGATCTAATAAGATAGGTTGACTAATACTAAGTATTAGTGATAGAACTATAGAACCCCCGGAACCGGAATTGGGATTTTTCAAACAATCCGGAACGGGAATTCCGAATCGAACCGAATGAACCCAACCGGAATTCCAAATTTTACCCGGAACATTCGGAACTGCCTATCACAGTGTAAAACCCCCGGAACACCGGCACTAGAACCGCAATTGAGATTTTCCAAAAATCCGGAACAAGAACCGCAATTGAGATTTTTCAAAAATCCGGAACAAAAACCGGAACCGGAATTGATAATGATGATGATATAACTTTCATGGCAGAAGAGCGCAGTTTATTCCAATTGTCTTTTCTTTGGCATACCGCCAGAAGGAAGAGGTAAGGGGGGTCTGCCTCCATTTTAAAACCTTCAGATTTGAATCGGGAACTGGATCTTGAGTCAGAATTCCAAATTTTGCCCGGAACATCCGGAACTACTCATCATTACTAAGTATAGAATTTTTTTATATTTAGGAGGGGTTCTGTAGGATTAATCCTCCCCTAGCGCCCAAATTTTGACACCCCCCTTCTCTAGAAAAAATACGGAGCCCCATACGTGTGCAAACTAAACTGGTCTATGGGAAGGGGGAATTAAGCCCACAATTAAATGGGGGGATGGGGGGTTTAAATTCAAAGAACACATTTTACTCATATCGCCTTTGCTAAAGTGCATTTTACTTTTACTTATATAGTTTTTCAATTTTTAGGGAAAAACGCTAATTTTTAATAAAAAAAACCCCTTTTTATTGCTATTTTGAGCTTTTTATTACTTAAAATACTCATTTTTACCTCAAAATTTATATTTGGAGGCAGTTAGAAGTCATTTCTTAATTTTTGCAAAACTGAAAGGGGTGTTAATTCTTTCTCTTCCTCACTTCTAAGTAGAGGAGGGGGTAAATTTTTTTCCAGAATTTAGAATGGAGGGTTAAACCCTCGCTCCCGAGTATGGTCAGCCTCATAAATGTTGTTTTTGAGGGGGGGCAGAGGGATGCACCCCCCTAGAGCCAAAATTTCGGACCCCCCTCATAGAAAAAAAAATCCAGGGGGCCTCATCCCTCCCCCCCAAAGCTCGAGAGCGGTCCGGCCTGACCCCCTCTAGCGAGGCTGACCCCCCTCCCTCCCCCTCCGAATCAATTTGAAAGTATAATTTTTTATTTACTCTCAAAAACAAGGTGTTTTAGTTAAAAACAGTGTTCCAATACATTTTTTAGGCCTAAATAAGCTGTTTTAATATATAAAATTCAATATTAGACCTAGAAACACTTAAATTATTGATTTAAAAAACTTTGTTAAAAAATCGGACCCCCAGTGACCCCTAAATTTGAAGTTTCGCACCCAGGGTAGACCCCCTGAAAAAGCAAAAGGGGGTCCGAACCCCGCCTCCGCCTCCAGCGGACCTGACCAAAAACACCTATGGTCAGCCTCTTAATAAATAACGAAGAAAGAACTCACCTTGCAGTTTCCCGTAGGCCATGAGGGACCCTGTAAAGGTCACGCCACCGATGTACGTCCCTAGGAAAAGGGCGACCTTGGTGGCGCCGGCCGCGGGGTCCGTGGCGAAATGGGGGTACTCCACCATAAAGTCCGCGATACACGTGAACATGGCCGCCAGACCCACGAAGCTGTGGAAAGCCGCCACCAACTGCGGCAGATTTTGAACCTGAAACAGCAATACGTGAATTGCCTTGCTATTCATAGGTAAGCAGACGAGGGGTCGGGTTCCAAGAGAGATTATACCCCCCAAAAATTGCGATAGCCTTTTGAAATTTGGAGAGTCCCAGTACTAAAAAACGAGGTATGTGGGGAACAAGGTATAACCATACATGGGCAAGTTGGTCCGGAGTGGGGGGGGGTTACACCCCAAATAGGGGGAAGGTTAAAATCTGAGAAACGCAAAATACCCATATCGTTTTTTTTTTCTGGAGTGCATTTTACCCATATCGTTTTTCGAATTTGAAAGAAAAATAGGTAAAAAACGCCAATTTTAGGTCAACAACCCCTTTTTATTGCATTTTTAAGCTTTTTATTAAATTGCTTAAACATTCATTTTGACCTCAAAACTTAAGTTTGGAGGCAGTTAGAAGTCATTTTAAAAACATTTTTTTCTTCATTTTTCCAAAATTGGGGGGTTAACATTTTCTCCCCCCCCCCACTTCTGAGTGGGGGGTTAAACCCCCCTTCTGAGAATTTGGGGGGGGGGGGTTAAACCCCCCCGTGCCCATGTATGGGTATAACCCCTCACATCCGGGAGGCTGCCCACTTATGTTACTTGCTAAGTCACTTATGATGTTACTTGCTATTCTTTTTAAACAAAACAATAAATAAATAATAATGCTACAGTCCATCCACCTATAACCCCTGGTGCTATCATCGGGCGAAAACAAACGTTATTTTACCTACATTGAAAAATTCAGCAGCGATGTGGTAATAGACATGTTTTTGTCGATTTTTTAGGCATAGTAGCATGGTAATAGAAGTTTAATTTCTATATGAATGTATAATTTATTCAATGTTTCGTCTTTTTTCCTTTTACATTTTATTATTTTCGGTTTTATAGTTTGAGCTGCGGGTAACTTTTTAATCTTTTGAAAAAGTAGTTTTTTTTCGCAAAAATTAATTAATTAAAAAGGCATTCTCTCGTAATATTTTTGTTTAGATCTTTTTTTTTTTAGGCAAGCCCTTTATTGATTTTGTACCGCGCTGCTTAACACGCCTTCGTTGTCAAACGGACAATAAGTTTTAAAAACAACAGCTTACTTGTATGCTTTTCGCAATTCCCAGTCCTATGCAAAGGCCGGGTACCGTGGCCAGGGCCATCTGCGTCAAAACCTCCGTGCTGGGGGCGATCAGCCCGAGGGTCGCAGCCATTCCACCCGAAACCCCGATCATTCCTGCAAAACAACACAGCATTTCTATTACGATATAAAGAAAGACAAGCAGTATAAAGGCAATATTATAAATGACACTTGTCTGACTTAAAACGGTAAAACGGTCATAGTATGCGTTAAAAAAATAAAAAAAGAGTCACAGTTACGAGTATTTTAAGACGAATATGATTTAATTTAATTTTTAAAAAAATCTAGAAACAATTTTTTTAAAAACGCTAAAAATTACCCCTTGGGAAAATTTCTAAATTTAGGGAGAGGAGAGGTTATACCCCCTAAATTCGGCAGGTTGCCCACTAATGATGGCGCATACAAATAGTCTCACTTTGAACAAACCAAAAATAAAAAACCTACCTAGAATATTTCCAAGCCGGGAGGTGGCCGGGTGGGATAGGCCGGCGAGGGCGCCCACGCAGGCCAGAGAGCTGCCCAGATAAGTCATGTGGTGGATCTCCGCCCAGCCCAGCTGGGAGCCGGCCAAGTAGCCGCCCAGGAAAACCGCAGCCGGAATACCGTAGAGATAATTGAATTCCGGTGGGTCCGCTAAAACAGCAATAATCAATGAATAAAAAAATCACTATAAGACGTCAAGGAATATGAAGCAAATAAATCGAGTTTTTTTAAAACAAGGATGCGAAACAATTTCCCATTTGTTGCCTTTTTACTGAGAAATATGTAGAAGGATAGCGAACTCAAACTTTAATGGTCATTCTCAGAACCTCATTGACTGAAGTGTTGCGCTACACCATCACCCACCAGCTTTACATTCTAAGTCGTATATTTATGCCTTTATTTTTAAAACATCATCACAACGGGAGTCGTTACAAATATAAAAATTATTGTGAAAATAACTCTAACGGCAAAAAAAACCCGCGTTCTGTATAGTCGTGGTTTGCCATTTAATTAAAAACCTCACTTCGTCGTTACTACGGCAAAATGAGCCACAGTTCGTATAAAATATGCGTGGCTGTGACTCATTTTAAATTTAAAACAGGACCTTATTAACTATACAGAATAATTCGTGTATTTTTTAATGACAGTGGCTCATTTTGCCGTAGTAACGACGACTTACTCGGCCGTTTGAACATGTCCAACATGCGCTTGGTGATCAGAAAACCTCCGCCGATATTGATAGAGGAGATAAATGCGGCCGCGGCAGCCAGGGCCTGGGGCACAGTTTGTGGCACCAAACCCCCGCCCATCAAGAGCAGTCCGCCTGCGGCCGTGATACCCGAAATCGCGTTCGTTACCGACATCAGGGGCGAGTGCAGCGCCGGTGTCACACCCCAAACCGTGTGATAACCTGAAATGCATTTTTCCTAATTCATTAAAATTCTTTTTTTCTTGGGATTTTTTTAGGGGGGTGTGTCCTAGTACTAAAAACGCTAAAAATGGAGTATTTGGGGGATAGCCCCGGTATTTCCGAGTATAAACCTTCTACCCGCTCTCACAAAAAATCAAACCAGGGGGCTTACAAATCCCCCCCTAATGCAGAATATCTGCGTGGTATTGAGACAATGAAAATTAATATTTTTACTAGAAATATGGACATTCTAGAAATAAAAAAATACTCAGGAACGCAGAAAAAATTGTACTGAAATGAAAACATACGGAAAAGTTTACAACTATCACTTTCAGTTTCACGTCATTTTCTTCAGTACTAACCGCTATTATTTCTGTTTTCAAAATGTAAAATTACTTGTCACCATTAAAAATTACAAAAATTTATTAATACTTAATTCAATTGCAATTTTAACTCACCTACAATACCCGCAAGACCGAAAGTCGTCATCATTCCGGAGAACTGGGTGTTCGGCGACAGATAACCCAAGGCCGTGATGGAACCCAAACCTAAAATTGAACAAAAAAACATAAAATTTTAACGTTTTTATTACAATCAAACAAAAGAGCATTACAAATAAAAAACCACACAATATTTTTAAAAACTTTAAAAGAGAAAAAACTAAACATTAGAAAAGCATGCAGTTAAACGGCTTAGTTTTTTTAGTTTAGTCCGACCTTTTTTTGCGTTATACAATATTCTTGTTGTGTGTAACCCAGCTATCCCAACACAACAAGCACGATTTTCGCGAAACAATTCGGGTGCGCGGAGCGGTGGTAGAGCTTCGGAGATCCGAAAATTGGAGTTTCGGAGATCATCACTAGATTCACTTACCGGCAGTGTACACCCCCGCGCTGGTCAGCGTTTCCGCGAAGTAATTCGGCGGCGGCGGGGGAGCTGCGGGTTCGGGGGGAGGTGCCGGCGGGGCCGGAGCCACAGCCGGGGGCGGCGGCGGCCACAGCAGTTTACCCTCGTCCAGTATGATAGATCCGCGTACTACTTCGTCCTCCAGGTTGACATTGTAATGATCCTTTTCGCCTGAAATTTTATCGCTTTTTTATTAAAACCACATACGTCTTTTAAAGCCTTTTTTACACTGGAGACATAGAGGAATACGGGCTGAATTTAGTTAGTTTCAAAATGCTAGAAATGGTTTTTATTCGGATTGTTATTTTTTTATTAAAAACGTTGGAAACCAACCACCTTAATTTTGAGAAATTTTTTTGAAAATCTAAGCATTAAAATATTAGTTTTTGAGAGACGTGTTTCTCAGATGCTCTGAACTTTATTTGCCAAAATGCGGAAGTCTCGCTACCTAGTTACAGCCGATATATTTATGGCTATTTTATTGGATTTGAAGTTACTGGCATACATGAGCATGGACCGGCAAGCTAGGAGGGCTGGCTACTCCGGGTAAATGATCCTTTGAAAGCTAAAAGGGGGTGCAGGGGCGGGGGTCTGTAGCTTTTTAGGGGGAGGGGGTGGACCCGTGGTAGACCAGTTTGAAATCCAGAGGGGGATCCAGTTTCCAAACAAGTCACATTTAATCATTTATTTAAGTTTTTTAGCATTAATATAGAATTTTATACACTAAAACAGGCTATTAATGTATAAAAAAGTACAAAAATACTGTTTTTTTACTAAAAAAACGTGTATGTGACAGTTAATTTTGACCTAAATTCATACCCAAAATTTAGCTCGGAAGGAAGGAGGGAGGGGTGAATTAAGAATTCTAAAGGGGAGGTGGTAGTGTCAAAATGGGAGGGAGGGCTAAATTTTTTTCTAGGGGGGGGGGTCCGAAATTAAAAGGCTATGAGGAACCCAGCGTATTTCCCCCTATGCTCATTATGGTTATTAGGCACTAGTGGCGTACCCAGAATTTTATTTTGGGTGGCGTTCTAAAGCAGGTTTCCGTCGCTTGGACTGGTGGAAAAGACGATCCATTGGCTTGGAGCAGTGTAGCTTTCCGACGAAGACAGTGAATTAAAAAGTGGTCTAGAGGGGGGAATAGTAATACTGACCCCGGAGAGTCTGGGGGTTTGGGGTTCAAGAACAAGAGCGCCTTAGTGATCTAGTGATCAGCCTCCCGGAATTATGGGCGGGGGTATACGCGACCCTCGAAATTTGGGGGGTGTCCCAAAATCTCAAATACCCCATTTTTAGCGTTTTTAGTACTGGGACCCCCTAAATTTTAGGGGGGGATGTCCGCGGTACCCCCAAATTTTAGGGGGGTGTCGGCTATAATCGGGATTTTGGAAGGGGGTATAACTCCCCCTTCCCACCTATGGGTTGACACTCCGAAACGCTATTTCAAGACCGGATGAAGAACGACTCACCGATGCTAAGCAGGAACTTGCTGATGTTGTTCGCGTACAGAGAGCTGGCGGTGTCCGGCAGGCGACTGGGCAGGTCCGTGTACCCGATGTGGACCACCCCCCGGTCCGACACGTAGAGCTGGCCGGGCCGGGTGGTTTCCACGTTCCCTCCCGCTTCCGCGGCCATGTCCACGATTACAGATCCGGGCTTCATACTCTCCACCATTTCCTGCAACAATTATTATCAATCGAAAACTAAATAGTCTTACAAACATGAATATAAAGGACAGCACGGAGGCGTCTTAAACTTATGCCCGAAACGCCGTAGTTTGTAGGTATATTATGTAATAGTTTTATTTTATGTTAGTTTTATAGTAGTGTTTTGTTAAAAATTGTAATTGTGTTTGCATTAAAACAGAGGTCTTATCATTATTCCTTATAAGTTTTGCACTACATTTTATCTTCTATGCCTTGTTTGTTGTATAATTTTATATTTTATTTTTATCCAGTAAATTAAGTTTGTTCTATAAATAATCAGCTCATGTGAGCATTTCAATAGGTGGCTAGGTGAGGGGAGGATTGGGGTTATACTCCTCCGAAATCTTAAAGCTGCTAGCAACCCTCTTAAAATCTGGGGTACCCCGGACACCTTTCTAAATTTTCCCTCTTTCCTTTTTTTCTAATATTTAAGGAGTACCACCACCCCAGTACTAAAAACGTTAAAAATAGGAGTATTTGAGTGTAAAAAAACGCTAATATGCGGTATTTGGGCAATACCTCCCTATTTTTCAGGTATATCCTCAAAAAAATTTTCGGGTATACGCAACCTATGGGCGTGACGCGTGACCGACTAAATAAACCTTATTGACTACTAATGTATTATATATATTCCTAAATAAATCACAATTGGCTTTTCCCAATCACACTATAAAGTTGTTTAGGATTTTTTAAACCTTGAAAACCCTACAACTTAATAGTATGCTTAACAACAGTAATCAAAAATAGCGCAATTATTGCTTTTAAAGTAATCCTTTTCGAAATTTTTTTTTAAATCGAAAACATCCCTCAATTCTGAAGTTTTAGTCAAAACCAACTAGTGACGTCGAAACCTCGTGTGATAGAATAACAATATAAGAGAGTATGAAGCGTTTCGCGCGGCTTCTAATCAATAAACGTATTTCATTGCACTCTTAAGTTCGCTTTAAAACCTTAACACTAAATACTACGCGCCTAATGAGAGTCGCATTAAAACAGAACATCAGCTGTCATTTTTCTAATTCTTTAAAAACAAAAAATTCATTAACAATTTTTTTAAAACTAAGCAGCATCTCTCAGCTCAACCTAAAGAGAAATTGGAAACCTGAGTTTTAAAATTTCTGTAAATCGAAAGTTTGGTAATTAAAAAATCTTACATAATTTCTAAAAAAACAACCAGTAAGAGATATACAATCGTTGAGTTAAGCAGCAAAATAAAATTTATACGTAGGTACCAACTAATAGTGAAAGTTGATTCGGTAATTATAGCCCTTAATTGTTTTAAAATAACAGTAATACAAACTCTTTTTTAGGTTTGTGGTTTCTTTATATAGGTTTAATTTTTGTAAATATAAGTTTGGAAATCTGAACTGTTCTTCATTAAGGTTTGATGCTTTAAACGGTTTATCTATTTTCTTTCTTCCATTTTTTACAATAGATTAGTTCCATCCAACTAGAAGCCATTTCTTTTAATACACCCCAGACCCCACCATACGTGAACGATTAGGAAAAGGAGAGGAAGATAGAATTCCGCTTGGATTTCTCCAATACCTCCTAATAAAATATTATTTTCACTTTAGTGATTTGGTTTTTTAATGGAAAAAAAACACGTTTCTTTTGCTTGTTTTTTAATTTGTTTTCGTTACGTTTAGCTCAAAACTGAAGGTACTCCTTAACATAATATTGATTAGGGAACTTCCTCCTCAATTTTCACTTACTGTCCATGTACACAGCTAGAATAACCCGCCAATCTATAACATACATGGGCAAGTTGGTCCGGAGGGGGATTAAACCCCAAATTAGGGGGTAAAAGTCCGAGAAACGCAAATTACCCAAAGCTTTTACTGTTTAAAACATTCATTTTAACCTCAAAACTTAAGTTTGGAGGTAGTTTAGAAGTCATTTTAAAGACATTTTTTTTCTTTATTTTTCCAAAATTGGAGGGTTAACCTTTTCTCCCTCCCCCCACTTTTAAATGGGGAGGGGGGTTAATACACCCCCCTTCTCCAAATTTGTGGGGGGTTAACCCCCCGTGCCCATGTATAATCTATAACCTATTAGCCTACCTTGCTAATTAACTTTGGTGCTGGTTTTCCTGGAATGAGGGCTGTGGTAATAAGAATGTCGATCTCTTTACATTGCTTGGCAAAAAGTTCCATTTCCGCCTTGATGAATTCTGGTGACATTTCTTTCGCGTAACCACCCCCGCCTTCTCCGGATTCCTTAAAATGAGTCACATTCATAGGTGATTAGG
Organism: Microlaimidae sp. YZB2_3; assembly: GCA_030248175.1. NCBI lineage: Eukaryota > Metazoa > Nematoda > Chromadorea > Desmodorida > Microlaimidae > Microlaimidae sp. YZB2_3. The sequence goes on from JASAMX010022232.1 coordinate 9,447, forward strand.
GGGGAGGGGGTTGAGGGGGGTATACTCCCCAAAAAATCCCGATTATAATCGACACCCCCTAATATTTGGGGGTACCCCAGACACCCGCCCCCCTCAAATTTGGAGGTCCAGGTCCCAGTACTAAAAACGCTAAAAATGGGGTATTTGAGATATACCCCAAAAAATTTTTAGGACACCCCCCCAAATTTCGGGAGTCGGGTATATCCCCCAAAACCTAGGAAGCTGCCCACCTATGGTCACAATCCACATCCAGTGTAAAAAAAACAAACAATTGAATTACACTCAGTGTAAAATCTAGGTAACTACGACTCTAAACCGACAAAAAGTCACCGTCACCAACACACAATAATGTAAAAATTATGTATTTTTAAGGATTAGTTTTTTTATGGTGTTGAAATTTATTATATAGTAAAATAACACTATTATCATAATTCCAACAAATTTAAGTACGGGGAAACCTATTTTACTTTTGTGATAATAGAAAAATCTTACATAATATAATTTATATAATTATTGGCATGTAACTAAAATCACATTCGATAATCAATATTCAGACCTGTGCACGGTCTGAAAATGCCCCCCCCCCGTTTTATTGGAGGATTTGCCCCCCCCTCTCCCGTTTTATTGCCCCCCCCCCCCCCCCGCCAAAAAATGAAAAAGTACCCAAAGATTATGACGCCATTTTTGACCTATGATGACGCCATCATCGCGAATTTTTTGCAGTTTTTAGCCTATTTCAATGTATTTTAAGCCATTTTAGACCTATTTTTACCTTATTTCCGCTTTTTTTGTCCCTTTTTTCCCTTTTCCCTTCTTTTTTTCTCCTTTTTTCTCTTTTTTTTTCTTTCCCCCCTGCTTGCCCCCCCCCGTTTTATTGCCACCCCCCGTTTCAAAAAAGTTGCCCCCCCGTGCCCCCCATTTTGGAATTGCTCCCCCCGTTTTAACCCCGGGGGGGGGCAGTGCACAGGTCTGAATATTCGACACTCGCGATTTGTTCATAATAAGTTTGAAAAAATTTGCATTTACAATAGATAAAATAATTTTACAGCATTTTAAGAACCTTTAACATTGTTTAACTATGAAATACCTTAATGTTGACTTCCAAAAATTCTCCACCTAATGATTTCACTTGCTCTCTGACTGCTTCTCGGGTGTCGAAACATCTAACAATCGCTCCCATGTTTCTAAATAAATAAACCATGTGAGACCATTGCAAGGAAGCTGGTCTTAGTTTTTAAAAATGATGTTTAGACTCCAAATAATACATTTTAACTTGACCAGTACAGTACCAGAGGTGGCCAGCCTCCCGGATTTTTGGGGGGTATAAATCGACCCCTGAAATTTGGGGGGGTGTCCCAAAAAATTTTTTTGGTATTCCTCAAATATTCCATTTTTAGCGTTTTTAGTACTGGGAACTCCCAAATTTACTCTTAATTTACCTAAATTTACTCCCAAGTTAACTCTTCGAACTCGAATCAAATATATTATTTAAAGTCCCCGGTTTTTATTTGTTTTGAATTTTTTTTTTGATATTATTCTTGTTATATAAACGGGTTGCAAGGAACCATTATATGGCCTGACGCCTGAGCATAAAAATTTAAAGCTTTTTGTAGTGCTTCACTTTTTTCGCTCCTCTTGGCTTGTCTTAGCGGCTGCCCTTTGCATAATTTAATTTGCATAAAGGAGATAAGCTTCAGATAATGCAACAACAATAACAACAACAGGCCCACAGGTCTGATAATTCACGACATTAAAATTAAATATTCATGAAAATAGTACAAAAATATAGAGGCAGCTCCGGCGGTTATGCGGAGCTTCGAAACCCTTGCTCTGGAGCTTAGAACTCTGGGAAGCATTGGTTTGACATACCTGGCGGTTCCAATGGCTGCCAAACCAGCCACCCCTCCGCCGATTACCAGAATTTTAGCCGGAGGAACTTTCCCGGCCGCCGTGATTTGACCCGTGAAAAAACGGCCGAAATTGTTCGCGGCTTCGATCACAGCCTTGTAGCCTAAAATTTTTTTCAAAATAATACAGTAGTAAACACAATAATACTGCAATAAATTATTGATAAATTATTTTGTAATATATAAAAATAAAATTGTTGGCAAACACTAAATACAGACTCCGACGCCGCTTTAAATTTTCGAGAAAGAACTAAGAAATGCTTTTTAAATGTTTTATGCAGCTGGTTTTTTTATAAATGCAGGTTTCATAGGTGAGCACGGTCCCGGAAGAAGCTAGAGGAGGGAGTGGTTACCCGGGGCCAGACCTGTGCACGGTCTGGAAATGCCCCCCCCCCGTTTTATTGGTGGTTTGCCCCCCCCCCGTTTTATTGCCCCCCAGGGGCGTAGCCAGGATTTCGGAAAGGGGGGGGGGTTGTACTCCATACAAATTTTTCAAAAGGGGGGGGGTTGTAGGGTTGTACGCCAAATTTTCAAAATACCGTAAAAAAGACATTAAAAAAGGGTAAAAATTTTTGCGCTTCGCGCTAGGTGATTCTTTTTGTTGTTATTTGTATTGTTTTTTAAGTTAAACTTGAAAAATTTCCGGTTTAAAAAGGTATAACATTAAAAATCGTGCGATAGCACGAAAAAATTTTCTAAAATTGTCTTTGAAATTCAATAAAAACATCACTTAAATGTTGTAAAAACGTATATAAATGTCGAGCGCTGAGCGGAGCGAAGCGCGAGGAAATTTTTTAAAATTGTTCTCTTTGGACCCCCAAATTTTTACCTCCGCCAACCCAAAAGGGGGGGGGGTTGCCACCCCTACAACCCCCCCCCCTGGCTACGCCCTTGTTTCCCCCCCCCAGTTTTATTGCCCCCTCCCCCGCCAAAAAATGAAAAAGTACCCTAAAGTTATGACGCCATTTTTGACCTATGACGACGCCATCATTGCGAATTTTTTGCAGTTTTTAGCCTATTTCAATGTATTTTAAGCCATTTTAGACCTGTGTTGCTTTTTTTGTCCCTTTTCCCTTCTTTTTTTCTTTCCCACCTGCTTGGGCCCACCCCCCCATTTCAAAAAAGTTGCCCCACTCTGGGCCCCCCCCATTTTGGAATTGCCCCCCCCCCCCCGTTTTAACCCCCGGGGGGGGGGGGCAGTGCACAGGTCTGCACGGGGTTACCCGGGGTTACTCGTGGTTACCCGGGGCACAACTTAGATCCGGACATTGCCACCGCCTCAACTCGTTCAAATCCAGAATCAACAACTGCATTAAAAACGAATACTCCCACTGCATGTGCAGGCTCAAACCTCATGACGTCAAACACCTCTTTGCATGCCCTCAAAAGCCAACGACACTCAAAATAGAAGATCTATGGGAAAGACCAGTGGATGCGGTCAGGTTCCTAGAGGGTATCACCTGATGCCCCGGCAATGAACAACAACAACCCGGGGTAAATCGCATTTTGAAATCCAGGAGGGGGTTTCAGGGGGGCCGGCCCGGACTCCCCTAACTTTTTTTTGGGGGGGTCGACCTGGGGTGCAAAATTTTGAAATCTAGAGGGGGGTCAGGTGGGGTGCGGTGTCCGGCCTAAAATACTTTTAAACTACAATAACTTTTACAATATTGCTCTTTTTATAGGATAATACTACATTTTATTGACTAAAAAGCGATATTTCAGTATAAAAAGTGTGTAAAAACAGGAATTTGTGTTAAAAATTCACGTTTTTGGAAAATTTAGTATAAAAAAGTACCTTAAATTTTTTTAAGGGGAAAGAGGAGGGGGGTCATAATTCAAATTCTAGAGGGGGTCAAGGCCAGGGGTGAAAAAATCGGAAATTTGGTAGAAGGGGCTCCTTGATTTTTATTTGAGGGAGGCAAAATTTAAAGGCAAGGGGGGAGAGTGGAACCCACCCTGCCTCCCCCTCCCACTTTCTCACCTATGGCAGGGTTCGTTTTAGTAAAGCTTCTGTCCTTTTTTTCTTACTCGCTTTTTTTCTGTTTTCGCTCCTTCCCCGGGTGCCCCCCTTCGTTTAGGAATCGCACCTACCTCCCTATTAAAACCACCAGAATGGGGCAGTGCACAGGTCTGAATACCAGTGTAGCAGTTTTTAATTACATGGATAAAGACGGTCCTCTCTGCTTTTCAAGAAACGTCTGACGTTCTCCCGTCTCAAATACAAATTCTCTTTCCTTTTACGAAAAAAAAAACTTAATTGGGTATCAGGAAACAGTATACACATACACATGAGCGTAGGGGGTAGGGTTGCCCTCCCTTCTCCCTAGCCTCGAAAATTCGGACCCCCCACAGTGGCGTGCCCAGGATTTCATTTCGGGAGGGCTGGTCTGGGGAGGAGTAAATACTAATCCTAAAGGAGGTCTGGGGGGCGAGAGCCCCCCAGCGGGGTCAAGGGGTAGAGCCCTTTTTCAGGGGGTCCGGGGGGAGGCTAAAATTTAATTTAAGGCGCTAAAATACACTAGAAACTTTAATTTCAGATGATGTGTTGCGTATTACAAAATTTAAGGTTTTTTATCTCTTTACAATTAAAACATGCGTTTCAAACGTTAATAGAAAGGTTAATAGTGTTTATAGTAGTTTGATTTAACATTATATGCCTTAATTATTAAACGGCATAATTGATTTGACATGGAAAATCTAAGATAAATTATCAATTTATACCCGCGAAGCGGGGAAAATTTGGTTATTTTTTTTACTATTAATATGCTTTTCGAAGGCATTAGGAAAGTTTCTGTATTAATATTATAGAAAAAATTTTTCTCTCCCAAAATTCAAAAAACGTAAGGGTCTCCTCTTACGAAAAAATCCGGCTTCGCCGGATATCGGGGGGGGGCGGCCGCCCCTCCCCCACCCGCCCCCCCCCCCTTGGTCCGGTCACCGCCCCCCCCCCCTATGCTCATAAAATCTAGGGGCCCCCTCTGCCCCAGGGGCGTAGCCAGGATTTCGGAAAGGGGGGGGGGTTTTAAACCAAACAAATTTTTAAAAATGGGGGGTTGTAGGGGGTTGTACGCCAAATTTTCAAAATACCGTAAAAAAGACATTAAAAAAGGGTAAAAATTTTTGCGCTTCGCGCTAGGTGATTCTTTTTGTTGTTATTTGCATTGTTTTTTTAAGTTAAACTTGAAAAATTTCCGGTTTAAAAAGGTATAACATTAAGAATCGTGCGATAGCACGAAAAAATTGTCTTTGAAATTCAATAAAAACATCACTTAAATGTTGTAAAAAGGTATATAAATGTCGAGCGCTGAGCGGAGCGAAGCGCAAGAAATTTTTTAAAAATTGTTCTCTTAGTACTCACAAATTTTTACCTCCGCCAACCCAAAAGGGGGGGGGGTTGCCACCCCTACAACCCCCCCCCTTGGCTACGCCCTTGCTCTGCCCCCAGCAATACGTAAGTTAAGAACGACGAAAA
>JASAMX010022234.1:0-21292 GCA_030248175.1 Microlaimidae sp. YZB2_3
GCTTCTCGCCTTGCTCACCCCCTCTTCCCACTCCCGGAGGAGCTCAGCAACCGCTACGGGGTTTGCCCAAAGGTCCTCTGGTCCCAGTGTCGTGTTGATGTGTGTGCATGTAAAAAGGTGTTGTGTTGTGTGTGTTTGTGTTTTGCATAGCGGGCAGTTTGGTGATGTGTGTTGTGTTGGATTGATTTTTTGTAGGTAGGAGTAGAGGAAAGGAGATTTCCCTGCCCTGAGTTGGGCGAGGGTTCTCCTGACCCGGCGAGGAAGATTTTCTTCCTCGTTACTTATTGCTGGTGCTTTTGTTTGAAGTATTGGGTTTATTGGAGTGTTATTTATGTGGTTTGTAACTGTGTTTGTGTGGATTTGTTGTTTTAGTGCTTTGTAAGTTTTGTTGTGTATGTCTGTAGGTATGTTTGTTGTGTAGTTGTTGTTGTGAAATATTGTTTGCTTTTTGAGCCTGCTGGGTGCAGGTTGTTGTGTTAAATAATTAAGTGGGTTGTTTGTGTACATGGCCGCCAATTTTGCTTGTTTTGCGGGGAGTTGGATGTGTGTTGCTATTGGGAGGACTTTAGCCTCTATGTGTATGATGTGTGTGTTTGTGTCTGTGGTGTGCCCTGTTGCGACCCTGAGAGCTGTGTTTTGTATTGTTTGTAGTTTGCTGATTTGTGTGTGTGATGTAGTGGGGCCCCAGACTGTGCTGGCATACTCGATTATTGGTCGAGTGATTGCCTTGTATGTGTGTATGAGTGTTTCTTTTGGTTTACCCCACGTTGTTGCTGTGAGTGCGTTTATGATTTTGAGTGTTTTGCGTGCTTTGCTGTGTGTGTTTGCGATGTGTGTGTTGAATGTAAGCTTGGGGTCGAATGTGAGCCCCAAGATTTTTGGGTTTTTAGTTGTAATGAGTGTTGTGTTGTTTATTTGTAGTGATAATTGTGTGTTGTACTCTGCAGGGTCTGGTGTGAATAGTGTGGATGTTGTTTTGCTTGCATTTAATGTTAGTTGGTTGTTGTCTGTCCATGCTTGTATTGCGTGTAGGTATGGTTGTATTTGTTGTTGAGCTATGTGGTCGTTTGGGTGTGATGCATATATTGTGATGTCGTCTGCATATGTTATGATGTGTACGTTTGGTGGTGGTGTTGGTATGTCTGCGGTGTAGATGTTGAATAATGTGGGTGATAGACAGGATCCTTGTGGGACTCCTGTTTTGATGAGTTTTTGTTTTGATTTGTAGTTGTTGTATGTGGTGTATGCTTTGCGGCCTTTGATGTAGTTGTTTATGAATTTTGTGATTGTTGTTGGTACTTGTGTTTGTGCGAGTTTGTGTATAAGTGTGTGGTGATTGACAGTGTCGAAAGCTTTGGACATGTCCAGAGCTACAACAACTGTGCGGTGTGGTGGTTTTGGTTTGTTAAAACCTGCTGCTATGTGAGTGTAAAGTGTTTGTAATGCTGTGTAAGTGGAGTATTGTTTTTTGAAGCCGTGTTGGTGTGTAATGTTTGGAATGTTGCTTGTGATGTATGGATGTATGATTTTTTTGCAAGTTTTTGCGAGTGCGGATATGAGTGAGGTATCCAGGTAGATATATGCGTTCCCAGTATCCAGGCCTGCACGAGGTGGGAATGCAAAGCGAAGCAAAACAACACCTATCAATGCATCGCCTTCAAATCTGGACCAAACAGAAATCCAGTCAACTGGCTGGATTCGGCAGAGGTTCTCGTTAGTATTGGAATTTTAGTACGCGTCGTTACTACGGCGAAATGAGCCACATTTTGTATAAGATACATGCGACTGTGACTCATTTTTAATTTAAAACATAACCGTCTTAACTACGGAATGAGTCACAGTCACGTGTATTTTATAATGACAGTGGCTCATTTTGCTGTAGTAACGACGTAATGGCTCTTTTACAAAAGATTTTCCACTAAACATAAATTTAAGGTCATTTGGAGCCGTAAAATCTCCCATTGTGATAATGTTTCAAAAATATGATCCCTTATAAAATGCGAGTTTATTCGGTTTGTGTTAGTATTGGGATTTTAGTAGTTCTTTTTTATTAGATTTTCCTCTAAAAATGGATTTTAGATCGTAAAAACTCCCGTAGTGATAATGTTTCAAAAATATGATCCCTTATAAATGCGAGTTTAGTCGGTTCGTGTTAGTATTGGGATTTTAGTACAGTTCTTCTTTACTAGATTTTCCTCTAAAAATGGATTTTAGATCGTAAAAACTCCCGTAGTGATAATGTTTCAAAAATATGATCCCTTATAAATGCGAGTTTAGTCGGTTCGTGTTAGTATTGGGATTTTAGTACAGTTCTTCTTTATTAGATTTTAATCTAAAATTGGATTTTCGATCGTAAAAACTCCCGTTGTGATAATGTTTCAAAAATCTGACGCATTATAAATACGATTCGGCAGAGGTTCTCGTTAGTATTGGAATTTTAGTACGCGTCGTTACTATGGCGAAATGAGCCACATTTCGTATAAGATACATGCGACTGTGACTCATTTTTAATTTAAAACATAACCGTCTTAACTACGGAATGAGTCACAGTCACGTGTATTTTATAATGACAGTGGCTCATTTTGCCGTAGTAACGACGTAATGGCTCTTTTACAAAAGATTTTCCGCTAAACATAAATTATAATTTAATATAGCAACTGAAACGCAATTGTAGCATCCAGTTAGTTTATGGGAGGTAAGATTACAGCGGTTTTTCTCAACTTCAGTTGACAAATGTAAATTCTGCGTTTCAATTTGAAGTTCTAATGATTCCACAAAGCCAATATTTTAATTGGTTAAATATTTTATTGTTTAATGATTTCATAACTAATCCTTCTACTTGTTTTTGCAGACCAGCTTCATTGTCGTTTTATAAATTCTCAATTTGTTGATCATTGCATTTGCATGATACTGAATTTTCTAGCGGTATCCAATTGCAAGAGTCAATTGGCAATGTATAGTTTTAAAATTTAGAACCTTTAAATCTATTGCTACATTGCAATTGACCTATTGATCCTGATACTTTTTGACCAGGATCTGCTGTTTTCACTAAAGCACTTGTTTTTTTCTTCAGAAATAAAACTTGTGTTTAGTAATGTAACTGGTGGAATATTTGTCGTCATTAATCTATTTTTTATGTTTATAGTGTGGGAGTTCCTAAATTTAATTTAATTGTGTGTGATTATTGAGATGATTGCATTTTAAGTTGTAATGTAGCCAAAACTTCAACCTCCCAAAAGGAACAACTGAAAACTTCAAACACTGTGGAAGTAACTGATTTGACAAACACTATATAAATTAAGCACCTGTCACTGCAGAAAAAGCAACCAACAGCTGCACAACCAGAAAAAGCTGTACATCTTGTACAACCTGGTAAATCCTTTATTTTATTTAATTTTGATATTTTACTGTTATTATTTATTTTTTCACATTTATCTCAATTGCATAATCCTGGTTTAGGACATCTTTTTCTGCTTATAATGTGTAATTCATAAGATCTTGTGAAAAAATCTGTTTTTTTTTTTGACAATTTAGTTGAATGCTTTAAGCGGTCAATATCAGCGTTTTAAAAGGAACATCTTTATGATCAGAGATTAGTAGGCAGGTGTTTTGGCCAGATGGAGCCAAGTTTAAGCGCGTTACTTCAGTCACTTTGGAGGTTAAAGCAAGCTTTTTACTGATTTAACACGATAATTTAGCTGTTTAAAGTGATTTTATTTTACTGCAGCCAAACACAAGACAAAACATGGCAATAAAAATTACCACTATAATAACTCCTTTCATCCAATTTTTTGTAATTTGTTTGAATTATCTATTTCCTGACCATGTTTATGGTCAGGAAATGAAAGAAATGAATTTGGATTTGCATCAAGTGTTATATGTCTCCTATTTTATTGTTTTTTTGCATTTAATTGCTAAATGATATATAGGGTAACTGACTTAAGTTCAGCCACTTTTTTTAATTTATAGGATAATTATTTTGTGACTCTTTCAATCGAGCCAACATTCAGTTTAAAAATCTAGCAATAGCTATTTTTGTTATTCCAGTTCAAAATTAAAAAATTTCTGTTATAATTAAAAATCATTGGAGGTTTAAACTACTTTTCGAAAGTGGCCAAACTTAAGGCGCGTGCCATTAAGTTCGGCCACCTTGAAAAATTGGCTATAACTATTGCTAAAACAACCGGTAAATATTTTTAAAGGTTTAAAATTTTTCCTTGGGTATTGTTCTTGGTACATAATATTTAATTTTTTCCGTTTGACAACCTGTTATAATTAATAGCAAGGCTTTAAATCCCTCTGACTGCATTCCTTTGCCATAGAAATAACCTAACAGTTTTACTGTTTTTATACCATTTGCAACTTTTTAAATGATTAGCATTTCATATTATGGTAAGTGATGGTTCGGGTAGCTAGGGTAACCCAATTCAACCAGAAGTTTATGATTTTTACTATGCGATTGCATCCCTCCGCCAAAGAAATAACCCGACTTTTTAAATGTGTTTCAATATTATTTTTGAGGAATTTCTTCCACTCTTTTCACACTTCTATCAAACTTAGTAAATTACGGATTAGGTAACCCCACCCATACATATAATGACTACTTTATTGTTTTGACTGCATCCCTCCGCCAAAGAAATAATCTGACAGTTTTAATAAACTTTAAACAATTTTTTAAAGAATTAGTACTCCATATTATGGTAAGTGATGGGTCGGGTGGCTAGTGTAACCAAAAATATATAATATACCGAAAAATGTGCAACTCCTATATAAAAAAGTACAGAAAAGGTGGCCTTTATAATGAGCCTCTCCATTTAAATGACACTCTCCACTATAATGGCATAGTAGCCATTTTAATTCGGCGAGTTAAAATGGAGAGTAAGCTATTATAATAGCCATTTATTGACTTAATTTCACTTCATATATACTCACAAGTCTAATACTGTCCGGGCCGCACGAGTTTCTGCGTGTCGGACAGTATTAAACCAACACCGAAAAACTCGTGCGGCCCGGACAGTATTAGACTTGTGAGTATATATGAAGTGAAATTAAGTCAATAAATGGCTATTATAATAGCTTCCTCTCCATTTTAACTCGCCGAATTAAAATGGCTACTATGCCATTATAGTGGAGAGTGTCATTTAAATGGAGAGGCTCATTATAAAGGCCACCTTTTCTGTACTTTTTTTATATAGGAGTTGCACATTTTTTGGTATATTATATATTTTTGGGGTAACCCCATTCAGTGGCATGCCCAGAATTTCATTTTAGGGGGGGGTCTGGGAGGGGGGGGGGTGTAAACTAGTTGCCATAAAAAATCGGTAGCAACTATAAAAAATTTTTGGCTATATTTAGAATTGTCAAGATTTTTGAAATCCGAAAGAAAGATTTTTAAATTGTCTAAAATCTCTCCTTTGGTAAAAAATTTTATTTGACAACATAAATTGTTCATGCCAAAATGAGGCAATTTTCGGGCACAAATGGGGTCATAAGTTTAAGAGAAAGGTTTAAATCCCAAAAAAACTTTAAAATTAAGGTTTACGTGTCTAATTTAAGGTATAAAGATGCCTTATATGTGTAATTTACTTTTGGATTGGACAAATCAATGATTGGTACATGTATGGAAATTGCACTCATTTCGGCTTTAGTTATAGGTTTCTAAGTAAAGGTATATTAAATAAACAATTATAAGCGTTTTGTTATCCATCTTAATCTAATTTTTAATATCAAAATGATATTTAGTAAACAAGCTAACTCGGTTTAACTCGACCAATTTACCTCTACAGTTTTTTAAAAGCCTAAGCTTGCGGTTTCTTAAGCCTTAGCGAAGCCTAAAAAATCAAGCAACAATTTTGTCAAATAACTTTATCGAAAGATTTGCTTGATTTTTAGGTTTCACTGAAGCTTAGAAACAGGAAGCCGTAGGCTTGGGCTTTAAGGAAAAAGCTGTCAAAGTAAACCGAAAATGTTGACAATGCAGAGTTTACACAAATAAAAAATCTAGTAAAAACACTTTATTAAACATCCATCCAGTTACTTTTGTGCTAGTTTTTTTTGTGTTTTAAAAAAAGCAAATTTTCTAACACCCTAAATTGGTAAATACTATCACCCTAATTGTAAATATTTGACACAATAGTATTGATCATTCCACAAGAATATTGTATTTAGTTTTTGATAAACTTATATGTCACTACAGCTTGGCTCTGGTGAAATGGGAATTTGGTCCTCAGGTAAGGGTTCCTTCACACTAAAGTTAGGTTCACTTCACTTTACTGTATGGCTCCACGCTTTTTCAGTAAAAGTGGAAGGATCCTTTTCTCCAACCATTAAAAGGATAAGGCTACATTAGGTTTCGTTGGAACGCTAGTTTGAAGATTTTTGTAAGAGGTTAAATTAAAAAAGTAACGTTAACATCTTTATGTTTCACCCAAAACGGGCCGTACGCCATATAGGTTTTAGAAATTATAATTTTTTGGTATCTGATTTGTTTACACTTATTGGTTGGTAAGAGTTATAGACAATGAAAAGCCGAAATACATTGATTTTTAAATAGCTTAGCATTTACATCTTTATGCCAGATAACGCTTTTTAATTAAACAGGTGATGAACCAAACAGAATCGTAACAAGAATTAAGTTAAATAATTGATTATCTGAAAGTTTATAAAAGGGAAATCTTTTAAGGAGATTGAATTTTGGAAAAAAGACTGAGATAGACATCATTATGGACAATCTATTTTCATCAAAAGAGTCTTTGGGTTGTAGTAATTTACTTTTTTGTCCCTAAATCGGTTAAAAATAAAAAAGAAACATCAATACATGGAAACCAGAATAAATTACGTTTTTTTAAGAATCGCATGAGTGTCTCAAATCAACCAAATAGGGTATCTTATTGGGAAAATCGTGTAAAAAAACTCATGAATGTCTTAACATTTTAGATAATCCAAAATAGTGTTTTAATATTAATTTACGTTCACATAGACAACTCCTAAATACATGTTTTTTCATCCTAAAACAGTTGAAAACATGTGTGTGGGTTTTTCATTTTGAAAATTCCAAATTTAACATCAGATTTCAAACTAAAACAGTATTTTTTTTTTGAGAAAAAAAACCCATCACTTTGAATATTAATTATCAGTCAGTAAATTGTCAGTAAATTAATATAAATACAGACAAAAGGCAAATAAAGGTTGTAAAGTATATACCAAGATACATAAAATACACACTCCTTACATACTGCCTAAGTAGTTGGGAAAAAACTTCACAATATTTATCAAAATTTATTACTGAAAGACTTTTTTAAAAGTCGATAATGTTTGGGAGTTTAAAACAGCACTGTCCCAGTCATTCCAGATTGATATAATCCATTGCGAATTGTGTACTTGCGACAGTCCAGTTTATATGATTCCACTTCTTTTAACTTGTAATTATGACTGCGCAAAGCATATCGGAAAGTATCATATACAAAAAACGACTCAAATTTTACATCAACATTTTCATGAATAATGTTATATACCATACACATATCTGCTTTAATTTGACGCACTTCTAAAGATTTTAGAAAAAAGTTTTTAATCTGGGCTGATAAATGGAATGTTGCACCTTAAGAAGGTACAGGGTCTTTAGAGCCACAAGCAGGGAACTTGAAGCCATCGAAAATTTTTGGGAACTTGGAGCCATGAGCAATGGGAACTTGGAGCCTTTCAGAAAAAATTGGTTTGGGGTAAACGTTTTAGCGATTTTTATTTTTGGCTCTAGGTTCCCAACTTACGGCTCCAAGTTCCCCACTTACGGCTCCAAGTTCCCTATTTTTGGCTCCAAGTTCCAGCTCTAAGTTCCCTAGGCTCCATCGACCCTAAATCCTTAAGAACACCCTTTTAGTGTAATATTTCTATACTTTTTCTAATTTTTTGATGACAGATATTAAATATGGGTTATATAAACGAACGTTACATTTGAGTATCGGCCTAACAAATGCATTAAACGCCTTAACAAAAAAATGAATTATTAGAAATAAAACTTTTTAGTATTAAACGTGCCCTAGCATAGGCCTTAGATGATAATTCTGAGCAATGAGTGCTAATTTTTAAGTCAGATGTTACAGTAATACCAAGATCACAAATTTGTGAAAAGTTTTTAATTTGAATTCCATTTAACAAATATTTACATTTAGGTATTTTTTGATTTCCAGCTGAAAGAACCTAGCATTTTTCCAGTGAAACGTTTAGCTGCCACCTTTTGGACCAATTACAAAAGTTTGCTAATGTTTATTAAAGATCTAAACCGTTATCAGTTTTACATGATTGATATAACTTGCCGTCATCAGCAAAAAACTTAACACTACATGCACCTTCTATACAGTCAACAATATCATTTATATATAACACAAAAAGAATTGAACCAAGAACTGAGCCTTGAGGCGCACCCGAACCTCCTGGAACATATTCTAAAACTTTATTTCTAACAGCTACTGCCTGTGAGCGCCCAGAAAGAATGAATTTTATTCCAAATGAATTACAGGTGAAAAGTTTGATATCTTTAAAAAGCAAGTTTTATTACTTTTGAGGAGAGGGAGTGCCTAGAAGGTTTTGGTTTTTTTAGTTAAAATTATAGGCTTTTATATTAATATTTATTATTTATTTTGGCTTTTATAGGTATACAGTAAAACTTATTGTTTTCAATTTGATGATTTTTTTTTTGAAAACCTCACCCCTGTGCGCTGTTTCATAAATGTTACTAACATTTGATTCTTTGTAAATATTTACAAAGAAATGAAATCCTATGATAAAGCATAGGGGTTTTTGCAATTAATATTTATGCAAATTTTTGGTTTTTTATAAGTTTTTCGAAAAGTCTATTGCATTTTCATTTCTTTGTAGCTTTCTACAAAAAAGAAATGGACTTCAACAAAACAACAGCATGTTGGGAACTTTTATGAAACAGCGCCCTGCCACAAAAAATTACCTGCAAATTTTTTTCATCAAAATATCTCTAGTGGTAAAGGAGATAATGGCGTGTTTTTTTTTCAATAATTCTGTACTTGAAATATTGCTTAACGGGTATAAAAATTTAGATAAGAAAAATTTCACTTGAAGAAAGCGAAAAATCTCTATTTTCATTTGGTACATTGATTATTAGGATTATTGCAGTATTTGTCGAGAATTTTTGTTTGTCGAACAAAAATCCTCAATGTTTTCACTAAAAACACAAAGTATAGAAAAAATGTTGGGCAGACTTAATTCCGATTTCAACGATACATTCAACAACCAAAAACTATGGCATGGACAGAAAACAGTACACCATGTATCATTATTAGCATTTTATCAATAAAAATATCTAATAAAGCATTCTCAGCTAGTTTATTAAACCGATAATTCCTAACAAATATATAAAAACAAAAAAAACGAAATTACTCAAAAAATATCTTTCGTTTTTATGATTATAGCTTCAAAAATAGCTAATAAATTTTGTCATTCTTATATGCTTTAAAAAGGTCAACTTTAAAGCTATATAATCATATTTAATTGTGTATTAATTAAAATCATAACTTCAGTTTTTGAACAACTTTTGTGAAGGATTAAATGAAAAATGATAAATTTGCGGTTAGCGCCAGAAATAAAATTATAAATTTTAAATAAGACCAAACAGACAATGTTTGTAAAAAAATTAATTTTTTTTCTATGATGAAAAATCAAAAAAAAAAAAACAAGTTGTTAAAATGCACGCGAACCTAGTTTCACTTCTAATCTCTACCATATCTGCTTTTTCGCTTAGTTGCTGTAAAAATTGCTTGTTTGTCCGACAAATCACTGCCATCGCTTTGTGTTTTTAGCAAGTTTGAATCGAGAAAGTTTGAATGGGAAAACCAATATCTTAACAAATACTGCACAAATATTAAGAATTAGGGTATTAACTAAAATTAGAAAAATAGTGTTTTCTTTAAATTTTAAGTCCAAGTCGAAGTTATTTACTCTAGTGAAAACCGTAACGACAACAAGCAAAGCTAAAAAAAATTTTAAACGGTTGCAACAACACAATTCAAAAACATGGTTAAAACTAGAAATTGGTTTAACGGCTCGACTAAGCAATAACATTGAACATATCCACGACTATTCTTAAATGCATGTAATGAAGCGGGTGATACTTGTTCCTGCGATAATGCATTTCATTTCGATACCACTCTATTAATAAAAAAAAAACTTTCTTCCATTTAATTTACTTTTTTGCACTTTTTTTAAATGCGTTAGCTCTGGTAGGATTATTGTTAAAACTGAAATATTTATTTGGATTGATGATTGTTTTCTTGTGTAAAAGTTTATAAAATTCAGATAAATCAAAAAACAAACAACGCTAACTTAGTTTTGATAGTTTTAGATACTCTAATTGTTTTTTAAAGTCCACAATTTACTTTAGTTAATCCAATCGTTTTTTATAGTCTACAATTTAATCGTTTTCACTTTTATATTGTATATGACTTCAGTTTGTACAAAAATTCAAAAAGTTTTAGATCAAAATGATATAATAGACAAATATGAAAGCAATAAAAGATGCATTGATGCAAGTGATTGCAACAGGAATGCCAGCTGCAAATTAATTTTAAAAAAATATAACCGATGTGTTTGTAATGATGGATACACTGGTAATGGTCAGTATTGCGATTTGCCTGCTCAATTTAAACCACGTAATTTTTTATTTAAACTTTATAAATTTATAACTTTATAAATTATAAATTCCCACTGTTGCATCATTTAAATCTTCGTCTAGGTGCACAAAAACATATCGTCCATAAAATACATTATTGCAAACTAATTACATTTGCCAGTAGCTGTTTTACTTGTTTTATTCTGGTTTAAGTATTAAAGACAATTCAGATGGTGGGTGAGTCTAGATCCAACCATTTGTTAAAAAAATACGCTGCCTGACAACATATAAAACTTTTTTAATAACAAGGCGCTTGATAATAGAAAGCTTATCATGCTTTTATTGTATCGCGAATTTGTGCTGCTTTAATCACGCCTAAACGGTCTTAAAGGTTCAAAAAACATTCAAACCCTGCCCGATTTTGAGAATTTTTTTCTGAGAATTTTACCTCTGCCCCCAATAGCCCACAAAATTTTGTTTATCGAATTTCCAGTGGTTCCACAGATAAGACCTATCAAAAATGACGTTTTTTCAATAATTCTGTACTTTTCTAATAAAAATTGCTCAACGAGTATAAAAACTTTAAAAGTAAAAACGATTAATTTGTAGACTATGAAAAACGATTATAAAACTGCCAAAACTAAATGAACGTTGTTTATTTTTTGATTTTTCTGAATGTTATAAAATTGTACACAAGAAAACAAATATCAATCCAAATAACTTTTTTACTTTTAACAATAATCCTACCAGGGGTCACGCATTTAAAATACAGGTGCAAAAAAGTAAATTAAATTTTATTTTAGTAGCAAATGGAATGCATTATCGCAGAAACAAGTGTCAACCACTTCATTACATATTTTTAAAAAAGTCTTAAATATGTTGCATATTATTGCTAAGTCTAGCCTTTAAACCATATTCTAGTTTAACTATGTTTTTAAATCGTGTTGTTGCAACAGTAATCGGTTTGCAATTTATGATAACTTGGCTTGTTGTCGTTATCGTTTTCACTAGAATAAATAACTTTGACTTTGACTTAAAATTTTAAGAAACCCCTATTTTTCTATTTTTATTTAATACCTTGATTGTTAATATTGGTGCAGTATTTGTTATGGTGTTACTTTTCTCATTCAATTTGTTCGTTTCTTGTGTCACAACGTTTTTCGCAAAAAACACAAAGCGATGACAGTGATTTATCAGACAAACATAATACAGTAACTAAACAAGTAGCAGATTTGGTGGAGTTTAGTAGTGAAACTTAGGTTCGTGTGGACTTTATCAACTTAGTTAATACATTTTTTTTAAATTTTTCATCAAATAAACAAAAAATTAATTTTTTTTACAAATATTGTCTGTTTTGATCTTATTTAAAAACTTTTAATTTTATTTCTAGCGCTCACTGCAAATTTATTATTTTTCACTCAACCCTTCACAGATTTTTATCAGAAACTCAAGTTATCATTTAAATTAGTACACAACCTAATATGATTTATATAGCCTTAAGGTTGTTCTTTTTAAAGCATTTAAGAATAACAAAATTTATTAGTTATTTTTTAAGGGGGATTTTTGTTTTTATATTTTGTAGGAATTATGGTTAATAAACTAGCTAAGATATGCTTTATTAGATTTTTATTGATATAATACTAATATTGGTGTATGTTTTCTTTTCTGAGTAGTTTTGGTTGTTGTGTTGTTGTGGATTAGTTGAATTTTTTATTTGTGTTTTTAGGTGAATTGAGGTTTTTGTAGAAAAATTTATATTATTATATATGTAATAGAGTTTTTGTTTTTGTGTTTTTTTATTATTTTTATAGTTAGATTTTGTAAGTTATTGAAGTTATTTTTTATTTATGTTGTGAATTTGAGGTATTTTTTGTGGAGGGGTGTTTGTGAGGGTGTTTTTTGTTGGTTTTTTTTTAGAAGTTGGGATGTGATAGATTTTGATTATAAAAAATTTTTATATTATTGAAATATGTTTATTAGGTTTTTTTTTGTATATTTAAAGATATGTTAGTAATTATAAGGAAGGGGTGAGGTTTACAAAAAAAAAATTTATTGAAAACATAAGTTTTACTGTATACCTATAAAAGCAAAATAATATAATATTATATAAAAGCTATAATTTTATAAAAAAACAAAATCTCTGCACTCCCTCTATCAAAAGTAATAAACTTTTTGCTTTTTAAAGATATAAATTTTTTAATTCATTTGGAATAAATTCATTCTTTCTGGCGCTCACAGGCAGTAGCTTTAGAATAGAGAATTGTTCAGTTGGTGCCTAAGGCTCAGTTTTTTTCAATTTTTTTGTGTTTTTAATTATTGTTGATTATGAAGGGTGCATTGTTTAAGTTTTTTCTAATGACGGCAAGTTATTATAAGTGTAAAATTATAACGGTTTATTCTTTATAACATTAGCAAACTTTTGTAATTGGTCCAAAGGTCAGCTAACTTTTTCCTTAAATCTGTTCTTTCAGCTAAAATAAAAAATACTAATTAATATTTGTTAAATGAATTCAAATTAAAAACTTTTCACAATTTTATTTTTTTATTACTGTAACATTGACTTAAGAATTAGCACTCATTTTTCAGAATTATTTAAGGCCTATGCTAGGCACTTTTAGTTAAAATTTTTATTTTTAATAATTATTTTTTTGTTAAGGCGTTTAATATTTTTAGACCGATACTCAAATTAACTTTCTTTATTAAGCCCATATTTAATATCTGTCATAAAAAATTAGAAAAAGTATAGAAATATTACACTAAAAGGGTGTTCTTAAGGATTTAGGGTCAATAGCCTAGTGAACTTAGAGCTGGACTTGAGCCAAAAATAGAACTTGGAGCATAGTGGGGAACTTAAAGCCATAAGTTGGGAACTTAAGCCAAAAATAAAAATCGCTAAAACGTTTACCTAGCCTAACACCTACCCAAACCAATTTTTTCTTAAAGGCTCCAATTCCCATTGCTCATGCTCCAAGTTCCAAAAATTTTCATGCTTCAAGTTCCTGTTGTGGCTTAAACCCTGTACCTTTTAAGGTCAACATTCCATTTATCGCCCAATTAAAAACTTTTTTTCTAAATCTTTAAAGTGCGTCAAATTAAACAGATATTTTTTATATACATTTTCATAAAATTTATGTAAAATTTAGTTGTTTTTTGTATTATACTTTCGATATGCTTTTCTCAGTCTATTTCAAGTTAAAAAAGTGGAATCATATAACTGGACTGTCGCAAGTACACAATTCGCAATGGATTATATCAATCTGGAATGACTGGGACAGTGCTGTTTTAACTTCCAACATTATCGACTTTTAAAAAATTTTTTAGTAATACATTTTGATAATATTGTGAAGTTTTTTCCCAACTACTTACAGTATGTAAGGAGTGTGTATTTTATGTTTCTTGGTATATACTTTACAACCTTTATTTGCCTTTTGTCTTTATTTATATTAATTTACTACAATTTACTGACTGATAATTAATATTCAAAGTGATGGGTTTTTTTTCTCAAAAAAAAAATACTGTTTTAGTTTGATTCTGATTTTAAATTTGAATTTTCATGAAACCCACACACATGTTTTCAACTGTTTTAGGGTAAAAAAACATGTATTTAGGAGTTGTCTATGTAAACATAAATTATATTAAAACCCCTCTTTTTTGATTATCTAAAATGTTAAGACATTAATCAGTTTTTTTACACGATTTTACCAATAAGATATCCTATTTGGTTGTCTTAAGACACTCACGCGATTTAAAAAAAAACGTAATTTATTCTGATTTCAATGTATTAATGTTTGTTATTTATTTTTAACCGGTTTAGAGACAAAAAAGTAAACTATCACAACTCAGAAAGTCTTGATAAAAATAGATTGACCAGTATAAAGATTGTCTATCTTAGTCTTTTTTTCCAAAATCCAATCCTCTTAAAAGATTTCGCTATTATAAAAGTTCCAATTATCAATTATTTAACTTAATCCTTGTTATGATTCTGTTTATTTCATCACCTGTTTAATTAAAAAGCGTTATCTGGCATAAAGATGTAAATGCTAAGCTATTTAAAAATCAATGTATTTCGGCTTTTCATTATCTATAACTCTTACCAACCAATATTTTAAACTAAATTAGATACCAAAAAATTATAATTTCTAAAAACTATATGGCGTACGGCACGTTTTGGGTAAAATATAAAGATGTTAATGTTATTTTTTTAATTAACCTCTTACAATAATCTTCAATATAGCGTTCCAATGAAACCTTATGTAACCTTATCCTTTTAATGTTTGGAGAAAGGATCCTCTCACTTTTACTGAAAAAGCGTGGAGCCATACAGTAAAGTGAAGTGAACCTAACTTTAGTGTGAAGGAACACGAGACCAAATTTCCATAATGCTCGCTTCACCCGAGCCAAGCTGTAGTGACATATAAGTTTATCAAAAACTAAATACTATATTACTTGTGGAATGATAAATACTGTTATATCAAATATTTACAATTAGGGTGATCGTATTTACCAATTTAGGGTGTTAGAAAATTTACTTTTAAAACAAAAAAAAAACTAGCACAAAAGTAACTGAATGGATGTTTAATAAAGTGTTTTTTAGATTTTTTATTTGTGTAAACTCTGCATTGTCAACAATTTCAGTTTACTTTGACAGCTTTTTCCTTAAAGCCCAAGCCTACGGCTTCCTGTTTCTAAGCTTCAGTGAAACCTAAAAATCAAGCAAATATTTCGATAAAGTTATTTGACAAAATTGTTGCTTAATTTTTTAGGCTCCGCTAAGGCTTAAGAAACCGCAAGCTTAAGCTTTTAAAAAACTGTAGAGGTACATTGGTCAAGTTAAACCGAGTTAGCTTGTTTACTAAATATCATTTTTGATATTAAAAATTAGATTAAGATCAATAACAAAACGCTTATAATTGTTTATTTAATATATCCTTTACTTAGAAACCTATAACTAAAGCCAAAATGAGTGCAATTTTCCATACATGACCAATCACTGATTTGTCCAATCCAAAAGTAAATTACACATATAAGGCGTCTTTATACCTTAAATTAGACACGTAAACCTTAATTTTAAAGTTTTTTTGGGATTTAAACCTTTCTCTTAAACTTATGACCCCATTTGTGCCCGAAAATTGCCTCATTTTGGCATGAACAATTTTATGTTGTCAAATAAAATTTTTTACCAAAAAAGGGGAGATTTTAAACAATAAAAAAATCTTTCTTTCGGATTTCAAAAATCTTGACAATTTTAATATAAGCAAAAATTTTTTATAGTTGCTACCGATTTTGGCAACTAGTTTACACCCCCCCCCCCTCCCCAGACCCCCCCCCTAAAATGAAATTCTGGGCATGCCACTGAATGGGGTTACCCAAAAATTGATAATCTACCAAAAAATTGCAACTCCTATATAAAAAAAGTACAGAAAAGGTGGCCTTTATAATGAGCCTCTCCATTTAAATGACACTCTCCACTATAATGGCATAGTAGCCATTTTAATTAGGCGAGTTAAAATGAAGAGGAAGCTTTTATAATAGCCATTTATTGACTTAATTTCACTTAATATATACTCACAAGTCTAATACTGTCCGGGCCGCACGAGTTTTTCGGTGTTTGGCTTAATACTGTCCAACACGCAGAAACTAGTACAGCCCGGACAGTATTAGACTTGTGAGCATATATGAAGTGAAATTAAGTCAATAAATGGCTATTATAATAGCTTACTCTCCATTTTAACTCACAGAATTAAAATGGCTACTATGCCATTATAGTAGAGAGTGTCATTTAATGAAAAAGCCTTATAAAGGCCACCTTTTCTGTACTTTTTTATATAGGAGTTGCACAATTTTCGGTATATTATAGATTTTTGGTTACACTAACCACCCCACCCATCACTTACCATAATATGGAGTACTAATTCTTTAAAAAATTGTTTAAAGTTTATTAAAACTGTCAGATTATTTCTTTTGGCGGAGGGATGCAGTCAAAACAATAAAGTAGTCATTATATGTATGGGTGGGGTTACCTAATCCGTAAATTACTAAGTTTGATAGAAGTGTGAAAAGAGTGGAAGAAATTCCTAAAAAATAATATTGAAACACATTTAAAAAGTCGGGTTATTTCTTTGGCGGAGGGATGCAATCGCATAGTAAAAATAATAAACTTCTCGTTAAATAGGGTTACCCTAGCTACCCGAACAGTCACTTACCATAATATGAAATGCTAATCATTTAAAAAGTTGCAAATGGTATAGGGGCGGTAAAACTGTTAGGTTATTTCTATGGCAAAGGAATGCAGTCAGAGGGATTTAAAGCCTTGCTATTAATTATAACAGGTTGTCAAACAAAAAAAATTAAATATTATGTACCAAGAACAATACCCAAGGAAAAATTTTAAACCTTTAAAAATATTTACCGGTTGTTTTAGCAATAGTTATAGCCAATTTTTCAGAGGTGGCAAAACTTAATGGCACGCGCCTAAGTTTAGCCACTTTCAAAAAGTAGTTTAAACCTCCAATGATTTTTAATTATAACAAGATAATTTTTTAAATTTAAAACTGGAAAAATGACAAAAATAGCTATTGATAGATTTTTGAAATTGAATATCGGCTCAATCTGAAAAATTGACCGAAAAATCACTATCCTATAAATTAAAAAAAAAAAGTGGGGCTGAACTTAAGTCGGTTCCCCTATATATCATTTAGCGATTAAATGCAAAAAAAAACAATAAAATCAGAAAACATATAACACTTTGATGCAAATCCAAAAAAATTCATTTCTTTCATTTCCTGACCATAAAAATAATTTTTGAATTAGGAAATGAATTAAAAACAAATTACAAAAAATTAGATGAAAGGAGTTATTATAGTGATAATTTTTATTCCCATGTTTTGTCTTGCTGTTTGGCTGCAGTAAAATAAAATCACTGTTAAACAGCTAAATTTTCGTGTTAAATCAGTAAAAAGTTTGCCTTAACCTCCCAAAGTAACTGAAGTAAGCGCGCTTAAACTTGGCTCCATCTGGCCAAAACGCGCCTGCCTATTAATCTCCAAAATTATAAAAATATTCCTTTTAAAACGCTGATATTGACCGCTTAAAACATTCAATTAAATTGTCAAAAAAAAAAAACAGAATTTTTTTCGCAGAGATCTTATGAATTACACATTATAAGCAAAAAAAAATGTATTAAACCAGGATTCTGCAATTTGAGAAAAATGTGAAAAAAATAAATAATAAGGTAAAATATCAAAAATTAAATAAAAACAAAGGATTTACCAGGTTGTACAAGATGTACAGCTTTTTCTGGTTGTGCAGCTGTTGTTTGTTTTTTCTGCAGTGACAGGTGCTTAATTTATATAGTGTTTGTCAAATCAGTTACTTCCACAGTGTTTGAAGTTTTCAGTTGTTCCTTTTGGGAGGTTGAAGTTTTGGCTACATTACAACTTAAAATGCAATGATCTCAATAATCACACACAATTAAATTAAATTTCAGGAACTTCCCCACATTATAAACGTAAAAAATAGATTAATGACGACAAATATTCCACCAGTTACATTACTAAACACAAGTTTTTATTTCTGAAGAAAAAAAAAAGTGCTTTAGTGAAAACAGCAATTGGTCAAAAAAGTATCAGGATCAATAGGTCAATTGCAATGTAGCAATAGATTTAAAGGTTCTAAATTTTAAAACTATACATTGCCAATTGACTCTTTCAATTGGATACCGCTATAAAATTCAGTATCATGCAAATGAAATGATCAACAAATTGAGAATTTATAAAACGACAATGAAGCTGGTCTGCAAAAACAAGTAGAAGGATTAGTTATGAAATCGTTAAACAATAAAATATTAACCAATTAAAATATTCGCTTTGTCGAATCATTAGAACTTCAAATTGAAGAACGCAAATTTACATTTGTCAACTGAAGTTGAGAAAAACCGCTGTAATCTTACCTCCCATAAACTAACTGGATGCTACAATTGCGTTTCAGTTGCTATATTAAATTATAATTTATGTTTAGCGGAAAATCTTTTGTAAAAGAGCCATTACGTCGTTACTACGGCAAAATGAGCCACTGTCATTATAAAATACACGTGACTGTGACTCATTCCGTAGTTAAGACGGTTATGTTTTAAATTAAAAATGAGTCACAGTCGCATGTATCTTATACGAAATGTGGCTCATTTCGCCATAGTAACGACGCGTACTAAAATCCCAATACTAACGAGAACCTCTGCCGAATCGTATTTATAATGCGTCAGATTTTTGAAACATTATCACAACGGGAGTTTTTACGATCGAAAATCCAATTTTAGATTAAAATCTAATAAAGAAGAACTGTACTAAAATCCCAATACTAACACAAACCGAATAAACTCGCATTTATAAGGGATCATATTTTTGAAACATTATCACAACAGGAGTTTTTACGATGTAAAATCCATTTTTAGAGGAAAATCTAGTAAAGAAGAACTGTACTAAAATCCCAATACTAACACGAACCAAATAAACTCGCATTTATAGAGATCATATTTTTGAAACATTATCACAACGGGAGTTTTTACGATCTAAAATCCATTTTTAGAGGAAAATCTAATAAAAAAGAACTACTAAAATCCCAATACTAACACAAACCGACTAAGCTCGCAGTTTATAAGGGATACATATTTTTGAAACATTATCACAACGGGAGGTTTTACGGCTCCAAATGACCTTAAATTTATGTTTAGTGGAAAATCTTTTGTAAAAGAGCCATTACGTCGTTACTACAGCAAAATGAGCCACTGTCATTATAAAATACACGTGACTGTGACTCATTCCGTAGTTAGACGGTTATGTTTTAAATTAAAAATGAAGTCACAGTCGCATGTATCTTATACAAAATGTGGCTTAGTTCGCCGTAGTAACGACGCGTACTGAAATTCCAATACTAACGAAAACCCCTGCCGAATCCAGCGAGTTGACTGGATTTTTGTTGGGCCTCCAGATTTGAAGGCGATGCATTGACAGGTGTTGTTTTGCTTCGTTTTGCATCCCCACCTCGTGCAGGCCTGGAAAGGTGGGAACGCATATAGCTACCTGGATACCCCAACCATATCGCACTCGCAAAAACTTGCAAAAAAATCATACATCCACACATCACAAGCTTCATTCCAAACAGTACACACCAACACGGCTTTAAAAAACAATACTCCACTTACACAGCATAACAAACACTTTACACTCACATATCAGCAGGTTTTAACAAACAAAAACCACCACACCGCACAGATCTCGTAGATCTGGACATGTCCAAAGATTTCGACACAGTCAAACACCACACACTCATACACAAACACTCACACAAGTACCACAACAATCACAAAAATCATAAACAACTACATCAAAGGCCGCAAAGCATGCACCACATACAACAACTACAAATCAAAACAAAAACCCATCAAAACAGGAGTCCGGCCAGGATCCTGTCTGCCACCCACATTATTCAACATCTACACCGCAGACATACCAACTACCACCACCAAACGTACACATCATAACATACTGTCAGACAACATCGCAATATATGCATCACGCCCAAACGACCACATAGCTCAACAACAAATACAACCATACCTACACGAATACAAGCATGGACAAACAACAACCAACTAACATTAAATGCAAAAAGAAACAACATCCACGCTCCTCACACCAGACCCGGCACAGTACAACACACAATTATCACTACAAATAAACAACACAACACTGCATTACAACTAAAAACCCAAAAATACTTGAGGTTCACATTCGACCCCAAGCTTACATTCAACACACACATCGCAAACACACACAGCAAAGCACGCAAAACACTCAAAATCATAAACGCACTCACAGCAACAACATGGGGTAAACCGAAAGAAACACTCATACACACATACAAGGCAATCACTCGACCAATAATCGAGTATGCCAGCACAGTCTGGGGCCCCACTACATCACACACGCAAATCAGCAAACTACAAACAATACAAAACACAGCTCTCAGGGTCGCAACAGGTTATCCCACAGACACACCGGGACACCCCCCCCACACATAGCGGGAAGTCCTCCCAACCCCCCCACACATCCCCCCCCCGCCCAACCAGCAAAATAGGCAGTCAGGTATGCACCAACAACCCACTTTCTGAGTTAACACAACAACCTGCACCCAGCAGGCTCAAAAAGGCAAACATTATTTCACAACAACAACTACACAACAAACATACCTACAGACCTCCACTTTTAAGCTTTAAGAACACTAAAACAACAAATGCACACAAACATTCTTACAAACCGCATAGATGGCACTCCAATAAACCCAAAACCTCGAACAAAAGCACCAGCAACATTAACGAGGAAGAAAATCTTCCTCGCCGGGTCAGGACATTCCTCGCCCAGACTCCAGGGCAGGGAAGGGTGCTCCTTTCCTCTACTCCTACCTACTAAAAATCGAATCCCCCCCAACACACATCACCAAACTGCCCGCTATGCAAAACACAAACACACCCAACACGACATTTTTTTGCATGCACACACATCAACACGACACTGGGACCAGAGGACCTTTGGGCAAACCCCGTAGCGGTTGCTAGAGCTCCTCCGGGAGTGGGAAGAGGGGGTGAGCAAGGCGAGAAGC
>JASAMX010022241.1:0-11020 GCA_030248175.1 Microlaimidae sp. YZB2_3
TTATACACGTGCGTCCTTAAAAATTAAATATTAGTAAAAACACTTCTATTTAAACTATACATAACAATACTTTTATCAAAATGCAGCAAATTCAGTGGGGATTCAATCCAAAGACCTTGAGTATGCAAGACATACATTCTGCCACTGCGCCACAACCTTGACTAGTATCACATACTTCATGTTTTAAAGTGTAAATTTCTCCAAGGATGTTGGTTTCATTAAACATCTTACAATAAAATTAAAAATCCTCACATTCAGAACCCCAAAACACATGTTTTTAGTAATTTTAAACAAAAAAAATTATTGTCTATCAGGCAGTTGTCTTTTGCAAATAAATCTCTACTAGTTTAATTTACAATGCAGAATATTTCGTGATCGTAATTTTAAGCCAAATTCAAAGTCAAAATATTTGAAGTAGCAATTTTATTATCATGGTATATTTATAAAACCCTTCCGGGTAGCCGAAGGCCAAAACCTACCTTAAAAATGACAGGGGAGGGGTTGGTTAGGTTTTGCTTAGCTTAGGTTTTGCTTAGGGTTAGCCTAGATTTTGCTTAGGCTTAGGTTTTGCTTAGCTTAGGTTTTGCTTAGGCTTAAATTTTGCTTAGGCTTAGGCTTAGCTTAGGTTTTGCCTTAGGCTTAGGTTTTGCTTAGACCTAGGCTTAGCTTAGAGTTTGTTTAGGCTTGGTTTTCGCTTAGGCTTAGGTTTTAGGCTTAAGTTTTGCTCTGACTTAAGTTTTGCTAACGCTCAGCTTGGGTTTTGCTTAGGCTCAGGTTTTGCTTAGACCTAGGCTTAGCTTAGAATTTTCTTAGGCTTGGTTTTCGCTTAGGCTTAGGTTTTAGGCTTAAGTTTTGCTAAGGCTCAGCTTGGATTTTGCTTAGGCTTAGCTTAGTCGTTGATTTTTATTACCGTTTTTGGAGTAGGTTGTGGCCCTTCTCTTCCGGTTACAAGTAATAGAGTATTTAAACTGAATGGAAAAAATAAAAAAAATAAACATCAAATTTTATCGCCAGGTCACATCATTTTTGTACAGATTTTAGTTAAAAATACCCCTGCGAGATGCTATTTGCATAATGCTTTTTTATGTGCCGTAACGCGCCGTTATTTGTGCAATACTGCGCTATTTTTTTAGCTAGTTTCGCGCATACATTTTGAAGCCATGTTTTTTAAACAGGAAATTAAGCTCTGATAGACTATAAAATCTCCTCCTCCTCACGATAGCATCTTTTCAGCTCCTTTTGAGTCCCACAAAGAAAAACATAGACGTAAATCACGAATACTACCCGCCATTTGTGGGTTCTTAAAATTTACACATGAACACATATAAATTTACATATGGCTGCCCCTATGCTCTAGGTAATATTTCATTACTGAGATTTTTTTACATTATTTATAAGCAAACAACACATAAGCATGTAACAACGCTTTTGAAACTATTTTGGCAACAATTAAACAAAACAATTTCGCTACAGAAGCGATTATATTTGTGTTTTCATAACAATAGTAGTCGTCTAATGTGTTTAGTATCTTCTGTAGTAGTGGTTCCAGCTTGAGGAATTCGTCAATTGATAGAGAGTCGTTTCCACAGATCCCCATGATATTGAAGTAGGCATGCCATACTTAAAGTGCAAAAGCTCGCACATGTTAGTATTGATATTGTAATTATATCCTTGACACACCTAAATTAAAGCTAGAATAAGTGGAAAAACTTAATGCCAGAGAAGACTGAAACAAGTCTTCCTAAAAAAAGCAAATTAATAAAAAATTTTATTAAACTTTTAGAAACAACAAAATTTAATAAAATAAAAAGAAGAAATGTAAAAGCTTTGGTTTGCGTTTTTTAACCATTTGATGAAAATGAATGTAAGAAATTCTCACAGCGTGGATAAATTTTTGCATGCGTTAATCAGCTATATTAATAAAACGGCATTAATTGAGTCACCTGTCACCAAATCGGTTAAAATATTATATTATTATTATTAATGTCTATTTAAAACTAAATACATATCCAGATCTAAGTCTGAAAAATTTTGAAAAATATAGATTTAATATAAGGCGACTTTTACTTTAACAATTATTACTTTCCCAGTTAATTTGTTTTATGTAAAAGATAGAAAACATTAAAGAAAAAGTCGCCTTATATTTAATCTAAATTTTTAGTTTGGGTTTAAATACAAAATATTTAGTTTTAAACAGACGTTAACAATAATAATATTATCTTTTAACCGTTTTGATGATGTGTGACTTAATTAGATGTCGTCGTATTAATATAGCTGATTAAGCGCAAATGCAAAAATTTATCAACGCTGTGAGAATTTCTTACATTCATTTTCGTCAAATGGTTAAAAAACGCAAAAACCGAAACTTTTACATTTTTTTCTTTTTATTAAATCTTGTTGTTTCTGAAAGCTTAATAAATTATATTATTAATTTGCTTGCTTAAAGGAGACTTGTTTCACTCTTTTCTGGCATTAAGTTTTTAGACTTATTGTAGCTTTAATACTATTCCATTTAATATAAGACTTTTTTTCGAAACTTTGTTTCGGCTTTTGCTGGAATTTCCGTCTTTTAAAACATTGGATCCAATGTCATTTTTCAAAAAAAAAGAAAAAAGTAAACAAAAAAAATTTAAAGAAAATTCTTCACCTAATAATATCAATACAATCGTGTCAATATCCAAAAATAAAATATATATATTTTTAAATAATAATAAAATATATTAGCCCCACAGCACCGTGCACACTAGAATTAGAGAACGTTGGGAAAATATTTTGTAACTTATGTTCATCTTCTTGTATTTATTATTATGATTCTAAAGCTCATTATCTTAAAATCAATATTCTTTCATCGTTCACGCGGCGATTTAACCCTGTGGTACCGCACTAACTATAATTAGAGAATCTGGATAAAATTTGTAATTATGTTCATTATCTTCTTCTAATTTCTTTATTCGGAAAAAATAATTGCAATCGTCGGTGGCGCAAGAGCGCCCACTGCAATTTAGCCCCACGGCACCGCGACAAATATAACTATAGCACCTGGTAAATTTTGTAATTTATGTTTATCATCATTTTTTTCTTATTATTATTTATATTTTAAAAAATACTATTCCAATCATCGATGGTGCGGGGGTGCCACACTGCAATTTAGCCCACGACACCGCGCCAACTATACTTAGAGAATGTAAATTTTGTAATTCTTGTTTATCCTTTTCTTCTTATTATTATTTTGTTTTAAAAATTATAATTGCAATTATTGGCGCAAGCCATCGCGCCAATTATATTCAAAGAGCGTAGGTAAAGTTTGTCTGGAGCGCCACTACAGCGCACTAAATAATTAAACATTGTGGGTAAATTTTGTAATTTAAATTTATCTTCTTCTTCTTATTATTTTTTGTTTTTATTATAAATAAGTTATTGGTGGCGCTGGAGCGCCACACGGAGGGAGATTAAGCCTTACGGGACCGCGCAAACTATAAGTAAAGAACGTGGGTAAATTTAGTATTATGTTCTTCTTCTCCTTATTATTAATATACTATTTTTTAAACGCTTATATCTTAAAACCAGTATTCCTCCCTCGTTACTGATTGATCAAAAAAAAACATGGGTTCTTTGGAAATCATAGAAAATTGCGCAATAATTCTTAGGAACTACTTATTATTGATGGATAATATGTGTTTTATTGATAATATTAAAACTGTCAAAAAAGTATATCGCGGCAACTGAATGATTATAAACAAAAATTAATTGCGCAGCTAAAACTATAGTTTATTTGACTTTTTTTTTTCAAAAAAAGTGGTAGACTAGCCTTGAAAAATGCTCTAAGAATAGAGCAGGAAAAAAGGGCGATTTTTCCCCGGGCGTTCTTTCATTCACAGCAATCTTTGACAAGCACGAAATCGCCACATTTTCAAATTTATAGTTGTTTATTACACATACAAATATAGCCGTCTAATTGAAAAAGTGGCTATTTCGCGCTTGTCAAAGATTGCTGTGAGTATGATTTTTTCAATTGACTATTCATCAGACTAAAAAAATGCAACAGTGATGTGTGATTAGATCAATGTATAAACAAATCATTATCATATGGTAGAAATTTTTATTTAGTGAGCATTACCCAAACCAAATGCAAATTTCCTATAGTCCACATAATGTCCATCTCAAACTAGTTCACATCTTTTCTGTCTAAACATACGCCCGGGGAAAAATCACCCCTATTTCCTGCTCTATTCTTAGAGCATTTTTCAAGGCTAGTAATAATAGTAAGAAAGAGCGATGAAGATAAATTTTTAAATTTATCTACGTTTTCTAATTTTATTTAAGATGATACCGTGAGGTTTAGTGTCTCACGGCACTCACGCGTTATCCCAGATAAATTTTATTCTATTTTTTTAATTATTTTTATTGTTGCCGAATGGCTCTTAATGAGCGGTTAGGGTATTTGTTCGTTCTTCCCTTTGAAAATTAGCCATTTTCATAAAAAGGTAAGTAATTATAATCTAAACCAATAAAATAACCACAAAAGAATGTGTATTACTATGTGAAGTTACTTAATATGTAATTCAGTAAGGAAAAGAAGTGTCACACAAGTACCCCAGTACCCAATGCGTAACTTAGAAAAAAATTGGTCGTTTTTCACATGACTAGAGATTTAACTACGGGCAATAGAGCATATACAAGAATAAAATTCAGGTGAGGCGACAATTTAGCATCTACGTTCAAAAAATTAGCTCCAAATATTTACCACAGGAAAAAATTTTTGGGGGGACCACAAAGAAAAAAACGAAAGTCAAAAAAGTTAAGCAAATTAAGCTTATTAGTATGAAATTCAGGTATGTTTAACAAAACATTTTAGATTTTTAGTATCAAAAAGTATGGGTAATATTTTAGTCATGTAAAATGTTTAGATTTTTAATTGGCTAAAGAGCTATTTAAGGTTTTGTTGATTTTGGATGACGCCATCAACAACGGTTAACCACGCAGTGACTTAACCCATTTAATATAAGGAAAAGAGCGGTCCGCGCTCTTCCCTGATTAAGGTTTTATTCATAAAATTTAAAAAAAATGTGAACAGTTGTCTCACAAAGGAAACAGCTGATTTGTACGCGTGCAATAACGGTCTGGGACCGCTTTTTACGCAGACCGGTCTGCGTAAAAAGCGCTTTGGACCTTTAGACCCACTCCGCTTTGGACTGGGTCCAAAAGATTTAAGAATAGCACGGTAAGTTTCTTTAAATTTAAAATCATATTTTTTTATAAATTTATTTTAATGACTTGTTTTATATTATATGTAAAACTTTTTTATTTAATATATTAAAAACTATATTTTATTTGCCCATTTCTTTCTTTATTTTATTTATGTTTAGAAAATATATGGGACTATTCCCTTCCTATACAAACTATTTTTAAGTTGTTTTGTTTCGATATCCCAAGGGGTTAACTTTTTTATTAAGAAAGCAATCAGCTAATGAAAACTAAAGCTTTTGTAATAACAGTATATTTCAAAAACCATTTGACAATGTATATTTTGTACAAGACATTACAGTAATTATTGTATAGTTCATAACTAAAAATGGTTTTTATTTTAATATTACTTTATTATTAAATCTTATTTATATTTTCTCCTTTTAAAACAGTGTTTATGTAGTGTAGTAATGTGGTTTTGGTTTGGTGGTCTGCCTCCTGAGTTTTTGTACCTTGTTATAATAAATTTTTTTTGTATCTTTCTTGAATTTCACACCGTTGCAGGGAGGTTACTAGAAATCTACATAACACTTAGCATAGCAATAGGTGACACTTATTTTGAAAAGTAAGAGGTGACACTAGCTGCTTATATTTAGCATTAAGTCACTTGTAAGAAAAAAATACCGTGCGATTGGTATATGTACTATGTACGACTGGTATGTTTGTACTGGTATGGACTTTTTTATAACTTTGTATTTTTTTAGTAATAAATAACAAATAAATAAATATATTTATTCATTTATTATTTATTACTAATATAATAATAATAATATAATAGATTGCGTTTGACTTACATCTTCTAGGCCTTCGCGTTGCAACGAAAAAATCCTCATCAGGAAACGGTACCCGTGTCTCAGGTTTTCTTCGAGGAGCTTTGCCAATAATACCTGTAAAACTTAATCTGTTTATATTTCAGTATTCATATACGCTTGTAATAAAAACACACTTAATTTTTATTGAATACCTTAAAATTGTACCAGGGGCCTGTTTCATAAAAACTTTATAAATTCTCATTTTACAAATTTCCGCCTATTTTTTGTAAAATACGCGATAAAGGTTTTTCGACTTGTAATCCAGGGGGAGCATCTGCGTGCACCGTTCTGCGCTGATTGGTCGTACTCTCTAAACTCACTTAATACAATTTCAATGTTACAAAATTTAATAATTTTAACCCGTGCAAAAGATTTTGTGAAAAAGCAACAAATAATTGGGTTTTGTCATTAAAACAATAAAGTTAGTAGCTAATTTTACAAATGTATCAAGTTGTTATTAATAGTAGAAGTTATCATTAAACAAAACACTTTGTTGTTTTTTCAACTTACAAACAAATAATCAATCCAAATATAACCATATCAAAATTAAAAATGAACTAATAAAATTTCCTAAATTAATTAATGGTTTTCCCTGATTTTCAAGGACTGCGGTATCCCTGATTTTTCAAGGAGACATATATGTAACGTACATATTTGTCAAACAAAAATTCATTTTTATAAGTTTTTAATTTCGAAATTGGTATATGTTTATGTTTATTGTTAACGATTTTAATAGTTTTAAAACATAAAAAAGATTGTTTGTCGAATTATTTGTGCTTTTACTAACGTTTTAGAGTGTATCATGCGACTTTGACACGTTTTTCCTCTAAATAAAACATATTTTTAATTATTTTGCTTGAAATATGGAAAAGACCAATTTTTTGGATGTAGTTATAGTTATATGTTCGTCAAAGTAAAAACTTTAAAAGCACCGTTCACTTGGTTTAATTTCATGGCACTAAAAGGACAAAAATTGCTTGTGTGTGCACAAACTTTAACTCCCTAGTTTGAAGTATTATAATGTTCTGCTGGGGAGTTGTAGTTTTTGCAGCGCTTTATTTTAAAAAAGTGCACATTTTTAATCACCAAAAAATCTGAGAATCGATAGAGGTAAAACTATTTTGTCTCCTAGCTTATCGGTATATTAATGCTTTACACGTAGTTATTTTTCTATTATTTTTTGTGTCTTTTTACACTTTTACTTAAAGCTCCTGAAACCCCAAGTAATTTTCTAATTTAAAAAAACATAAATAGAATATTAATGCCTAATACTTCTGTGTCTCATTTTAGCAATATCTTGTTTGTAAGCTATTCTAATGTAAACGTGAAACAATTACGCGGCAATCAGTTTGCAAAATATAACCTGAAAATCAGAACAATGTATGAAGTAGATAGTTAGAAAAAACTATAAAGTACTTTGTAAAAGAAAAGAAAAACTTAATGGTTTTTTAAAACTATTGAGTGATTTACCGGGGCCTTTTTTAAAAATTCTCTTGATTGAAAATAATCAAGTTGTGTGTGGAAAGTTATTATTTCTGTTTAGAGAGTAGCCACGTTATTTCATCTCCGCTGACCGATCAATATTCGCCGTTTGGTATATCCTTCATTATGTAACTTACAGAAAATAGGCGGAGATTTGTAAAATGAAAATTTACAAACTTCTTTATGAAATAGGCCCCAGGAGAGAATATATAAACCTAAATTTAGTGATGCTAAAGAAAAACAAGATATAAAACGTTTATTATATATTAGGCATTTCGGATGCTACGTAGCCCATCATTCTGGTTGAATTATATCTTGCTGACGCTGAAAAATAGAATGCAGACATGAAGCGACCAATTAAAATTGTGCGGTAATGACGTTTTTTTCTTTTAAACAAATAGGAACGCAGAATTTCTTTTAATTCCACTTTTCAACAAAATATGCAAAAATTAACCAACTTTAGCCCTTAAAAAGTTTGCATTTAGGTTTGTTGTTAAATAGTCGATTCAATACTGCAAATATCGCGGTCAGCTAGATTTTATTTGCCCATAGTTAATTATAGCTAAAATTAATTATTACAAATTTAAATGAGTATTTGAATGTCCTAAATGAAGATAAAAGTCAGGTTTTGAATAACTCGGGAAGAGTTGTTTTTTTTTTTAAAGTTTTTTTTTCGCATTTTCGACCGTTTGTGAATTTTTTTGTTTTGTCCTTAAAATAGGCTTTGGATTAGGCAAAAAGCGAATCTAACTTATAGCTATGATATAAACTCAATTTAGAATGACATTTTCTTCATACGTACCTATCACAATTGCGTAGTTTTCCCTACCTGTAACAGCAAAATTACTGACTCGGAAATTCATAGACATACATTTGGAGTTGGGCTTGGCAACGCATAATGTTGGGTTGGCAGCTAAAACAGAAAAAAATCTTAGATTACAAAAATGGTTATATTGATTTCCGATATTTTTTATCTTAGGAAAAACAAATATATTATAAAAACTCTGATCGCAAATCTTACTTTGATGCACTATTTAGTTATAAGTATTTTAACTGTATTAACTTTTTTAACTCCGTCCTTAACTGATTTTTAAATTAGGACTTTTCAAATTCTGTATCAATAATCTATTATTTTGTATATATACTTTCAAAATAAAATACATACAGTAAATAACTCACTACTGCATCCCAAAGACCCGCATGCATTTTGACAGTTAGGAAGCATCCAAACGGGGTTTTTATGACATTCTCCTTCAATTGCCCACTGGCAGCATTTAGGATTGTCATCTTCTGAAATTAAAAAAAATTTAATGTTTACAAACTCGTATAGCTTATTGTATGATTTATTTCACGATGAATCATTGCATAGATTACTGATATGTTTATATAAATTATGTATTTTCGGGCGTTATTCTCAAACTAAAGGTAAACCCAACATGGCTGCAACAGTTGTTTGTTGGATTAAAAAATGCCCTCCATTAATTAACCATTCAAATCACCAGAATGTGACGTCACTTTATCAGGCAATTAGATTCGAATGTATACGGAGTATTTTTAATTTAACGAACAACTGTTGCAGACACGTTGGGTTTACCTTTAGTAAAACTTTTATTTCTACGTTTCGAAACAAACAACGTGTTTCTTTGTCAAGAAAAGGTTTAACGTGAGTGGGTAAAAAATGAGTTTTTACCCACTTACGTTACAGCTTTTCCTGACGAAAAAACACGTTGTTTGTTCTGAAACGTAGAAATAAAACTTTTACCAGCTTGAGGATCACGCCCGAAAATTCATAATTTATGGATATAAATCCTCAGCAATCTATTAAATTCTGAATTGATATGTTTATACTATGGTTGAATTATATCTGGTTGACCTCGTGAGTTTAGTCTTAAGTCTTTGCAACTTTAGCCCTTAAAAAATTAGCATTTTTGTTTCAAATTGATTAATTTGATAAACGATTGTTAAAATAAGAAAGGCATTTAATCATTATAATTAAACCGTTTGTGCTAAAGATTTTAAATTTTTTATTCTTAAACAGCCGATTTAATACTGTAAATTATCGAAATCCGCTAAACCTAGGTGTGACTTACCTATAATTATCTAAATAAAAAAAGTCGCTTAAATTTCGAAATATGTTTTCAAGTTTTGAAAAATAAATAAAACCCTCAGAAAAAAACAAACAAATTCTTGAGTATATTTTTTGTTTATATCTTTCCTTGTTTAAATATTGTGAAGAAAGTTTTTTTTTACTTTTAGCAGCTTTCTGTTTGGTTTTTCTCCTCAGATAGCCGCTGTGTTTGGCGTTGCAAATTGCCTGCGGCGTGGAGTGCGGTGGGTCGCATTCCGAAATTTGCGACACCACCTCTAGGGAATTTTTTCCGCAATTTCTGCACATTTTCTTTATTAAATAACAGTTATTTTCACATCTGGATAGCCCGGAAAAGCCTGAAAATACTAGATTATTGGGTTTAATATATAGCATTTCTTGTCAGGGAAACTGATTTTAAAATACTACTTGTTTTCTCAATTTTAAAAAAATATTTTAATTGTTTCGATGATTAAAACTTGTAGAAATATTATTGTTTAAAAGCCAAAAAGTACGTGAAAACCCAAATTTTTACACCCAAATTTGCTTTAATAATTTGCATATACAAAATTATATACATTATATTAAGAACTCTGATTTTCAAACATACGAAACAAAAGATGGAAGATAGAAAAGTGTTTACACCACATTTAGTGTAAAAATAACTATTCTAAAAGCAAGACGCTGTACGACATCAAAAACAAATCTTTAAAAAATCGCAAAAATTCAAGCAACAGTATCACGTAAAGTGAACACACAAGCATTTAAAATGAATTTAAATTAATGATGTTTCCCAAGGTTGCGAAGCTCCGCTCTGGAGTGACCCGCGTAGTCTCAGAGCTCCGTAGCTTTTTTCCACTATTTTCATAAATAATTATAGAATAATTTTGTCAGAAAATTGTTGAAAAATTATTTTTTTTAAACTTACTAAAAACAATAAAACTATTCCTGAAAACGCAAGTACAATAAATTTTAAGGTAAAATTAGCTGTTATTCGCTGATTTAAAAGGGGTGAGCTCTAAGTTTAAATAGCCGGAAGCTCCGGAAGAAAGATTTACCAATCACTAATTTAGGTAGATCACTAATTTTTATAATGAATTTAACAAAAACAGCTATTGTAACTAATAATGTTTAACTAATTAAAAACTGTAAAACTAAACAAACAAATAAAATATTTTGAGCAGTTAAAAATTAACTAGGGTCGATGGAGCCGAGAGGATTCTTAAGCTGGAAGTTGAAACCAAAAATAAGGAAGTTAGAGCCGGAAATAAAATCACTAAAGTTTACATGTTAGTCTGAACGAAACCTATGGTTGAATTACATCTGGCTTATGCTAATAATTCGAATGCAGACATGAGAGGAGCAATACGTAACTGAACGAAGACCATACAGATAA
>JASAMX010022244.1:0-26810 GCA_030248175.1 Microlaimidae sp. YZB2_3
AAAGCAAAGCGCCCCAAGGCTGGTTCAGACAATGATGTAAAAACGTCCTTTGGACAAAGTCCAAAGGACAAACACAGCGTATAAACGTATGTAAAAACGTCCTTTCGACTTTGTCCAAAGGACGTTTTTACATAAGTATGAACCAGCCTTAACAGTGATAAAAAACGTTATGCGATTTATAACTGTTTTCATTAATTATAATATGTTTTGTAGCTAAGTGTTGGTAAGTTTTGTAGCTAATTGTACTAAATTTATGCACAAGTAAATTGGTGTTATTTATGACACATTAATTAATACATAAGATAATTAAAAAGATGATAATAAAAAGACAAATAAATATCACAGTTAATTCAAAACAGTTAACCTATGTAGCGAGAAACAAGAAATTTAAAAACATACTTTGGTGTAAACCGATATCTTTCTACATATTTACAACTACAGACGGACAAATATTACAAATGCTTCGCTTAGAAAAGATATTAAATTTTAATTGGTTTGTTAAATATTCAAATATGACTTTTTTATTCAATTTTTCATATTTGTCGCAAAGTCAAACAAAAGCTAAAATAAAATCTTAAAGATAATTTCCAAATTAATTTTTAAGCATATACAGAAAGCTTAATGTTTAAAAAAAAGATAATCAAATAATATTCGAATGATAGGTTTCATTTTTTTTTACCATGATTGGATTTAAAAAAAAGGTTAATGCGAAAACAATTGTAAAGGTAAACTTTCCATATATGCATTTTTGGTTCTTTTCTTTAGAAAAAAGCTTCAAAACTACTTTTCCATTTTAACTGAATTAAAAAACCAATACCCCAACAGAATCAAGCCATTTATAATTATTTATTATTATATAATTAATCCATTAACATACATTGTACTTCAAAATATATAGCATAAAAATAGTGGAAAAGGGAACGGGACACGAGGGTACTGGACAACGAGGGTACTGGACACGAGGGTACTGGACACGAGGGTACTGGACACGAAGGTACTGGGCTTAAAAAAATTGCGTTCACCACAATTTCGCAGCAAAATCGATTCATTATGCAAGGGGGACACGAGGGTACTGGACACGTGGGTACTGACGAGCAAAAAACATAACCTTCCCGCACAAAGCGGAATAAACTTATTGCATAACAACAGTTTATTATATTTAAATATCATTTAGTTTGTTTTACTGACTTATAAAAGAGGATTATAAAAATAAAATTATTGAGAAGACATAAAACAAAAATAATAATTTCATAACATTAAAACATTTTCGTGTAATTTGTCTACATTTTCGTGAATTTTTTTATATAATAACTAGCTTTAAAAATCTTGAGAATATATGAGGCGACTTGAAAGATAATAAGCATTAAGGTTGCTGTTATGCTTTGATTGTGCTGTCAAAACATTTTTGTGGTTATTTTTCGTGGTGTGCTGAAAAAAAAAGTATTCTTAAAAATGCCTTCGGAAAAAATAACTGCAGAAATAATTGCAAATCAAACATTTTAATAAAATATTTTCCGAAAAACAATTGCTTGCCTTTTTTAACAGTAAATTATTTGATATTTTTAAAAAGCACACTATTATTGAAATATTATGATAAAGTTTTTTATTTATTTTAATTATTTTAATCAAGAGTCGATGAAAGGAGTTTAAATATAAAAATGACAGCAAAAAACTGAAACTTGCTTCGTATTTTCGTACGAGTATATGATTTAGAAAAAAAACAGTAATTAAAAAACTTCTTGGCGTTCTCATTCCACTCATGGTTGTTTAATAATGATGCTTTAGTTTTTTCAAAGGCAGGGTTTTGAAGCTCCAGAGATTCGGAGATAGCTTAAAACATTATCATTGTTCTTATTAAAAACCCATGGTATAAATTGTGTGTGAAATAACCTTTAAAAATTTCATGTTTCAGTATGATGTTTTTTAAACAATTTACCTAGTTTTTTGATTATTAAATTGCATTATATTTAGGCAAGAAAAAATTTTATTTATAATTAAAAACGAAACGACTTATGTAATGTTTAATTGTATTCACGTTCAAACGATTAAAATTTAGTTCGGCTCATTCAGTTTAAAAATTTACATATTTGTGGCAAACGTATTTTTTCTTAGCTCAGTACCCTCGTGTCCGGTACCCTCGTGTCCAGTACCCTCGTGTCCAGTACCCTCGTGTCCTAGAATCAGTGGAAAAACATGTTTTAAAATTACATACATATTGCGCGAACACATTTAAGCCCGGTTCACACTGAGGTGGCAATGCTACCTGTGGCATTGCCACCGCGAGATGGCATTGCCACCGCTGTTGTGCCCAACGTTAAACATATAAATTCTTCACACTGAGGTGGCAATGCCACGATGCGGCGGCAATGCCACTGCTGTTGTGTTCGATCAGCAAACTCGTCACCGGTGGCAGCCTCTCAAGAAAAAACGCATGGGGTTTAGGGTCGATGGAGCCTTGAGAACTTGGAGCTGGAAATTGGACCGAAAGTGGGGAACTCTGAGCCCGAAAAAAATCGCTAAAACGTTTACCTAAGCCTAAGCGAAGCCTAAATCTAACCCCAAACCAATTTTTTCTTAAAGGCTTCAAGTTCCCATTGCTCGCGGCTCCAAGTTCCCAAAAAATTCTCATGGCTCCAAGTTCCCTGTTTGTGGCTCTAAAGACCCCGTACCACGCATGGGAACGCGCGCATTGTTAAAAAATCAATAAAAAATATTACTGTTTTTACAAAACCTCTTTCATTGTATAAGCAAAACCAGCAAACAATATTGCGGTTTAAATACAAAAACGCGTGAAAACGCGGTAATTGCATAAATGAAAAAATTATATAGCAAAACAAACAAAAACAAAATGAACTTTTATGAAAAAATTTTCAAGTAGTTTTTAAGAATTTTAAACATACGCACATACATAGCATGGAAAAATGATTGAATATGAATTTGCAATTTTTATGCATTAATAAAAGATTTGCAAAATTTTTGCTGCACAGTTTCTAATATAATTTATTGCGCGACTTTAGGTTAAAAGAGTATTAAACTATCTAAAAACAGGGTTATTAAAAAAAATCAAAAAACAAAATCGTTTACCTATATTAATTAAAACAAAATTTTTAAATTTGTAAATGTTTTTTCGACCACAATACTTTTCAGAAATAAAACTTTAAAAAATATGGATATACTGATTCGGAAAAATTTACGATCAAGTTCGGAACCGTCCGGAGCTTTATTACAAGCGAGAAAAAACATTTATGGACAGAATTAACCAGGCAAACAGCTGGGAAGTAGTGAAAATGAGTAAAAAGTAACAAAAGAGTAAAAAGTAAAAAAGTTATCGACATTTTCTTGGTTCTACAGACGAACGATATGCTCTCCAACAGTGGCAATGCCACCCTAGTGTGAACCTGGCGGTGGCAATGCCACCGGTGGCATTCCCACCGATGGCGGTGGCTTTCCCACCGGTGGCATTGCCACCTCAGTGTGAATCGGGCTTTAGTGCCTCCATTGGGCTACTTACTAAATGCGGGGCGCGTACCAACTGAGAATTTCAACTTGTTCACATGTTTGGCTTTATTGGGACATGTAATTTCTCAAATTAGGGCGTAAATTTAGGGTACGCCTTAATTCGGGAGTGCCCATTTAAAGCAATATATTTATACTTATTTTTTTATTTTATATTATTGATTTAATGAACAGTAAATATCTTTCTATCAATCAAAATTCACATCAATATCCATCCATATCCTTCGCGGTGTTTCACTTCATTCTCCGTCAGCGTAAACTTGACACAGGGCCGTTTCATCTCGACTAAAGTCCAAAAAGCGAACATCGTCCAATCCAACCAGGGAATTTATTGCCGATTGTTCTATGACAATAAATATTTGCTGGCGTCCCGAAGGGATTTGCAGCCTTTGTTTCCACCAGCGCTCCAGGCCCCTTTTCGGGGTTCTGGCGCTCCATATGCAGTACTCCAAGCCGTTTAGACAAACCCAAAACAACATAGAATTTTTTTATTTTGTTTCCAAACTTCTACTTTTTAAATTTTTTACTTTTAAAAAACTTAAAATTATTTCAAGGTAAGTTAATCACTTCTAAATTTCAATTTAAAAAAATTTTAACCAGATAACCAAAAGTTTAAGCTAATAACTAAACCGTCCCGTTGTACCCTACCACAAATATACCTCTTAGGTTTGAATTCTGTAGCTATTGAACATATTTTTATAATAAAAAAGTATTGTTTTTTTATTCACAGTTTAAACAAACTTTGTTTTCATTTTTTTAAGCTTGTTTAAAAAAGAATTATGTGGTTTTTCGTCACGGTCGCCGCAAATGTTGTTAAAAGTGCATGATTTTTGTTAAGGGACGATTCTGTTTTGTTTTTTTTATCAATTGTGTGTTTGTTTATTTTAAGAATTATTTATCAAATTACTCAATTTGGTACAAACTAACAATTTTAGCGGCAAAATTTGACTAGTTTTTGCATTTTTTGGCCATAAAACGGAATTTGAAAAAATCCTGAGTTCAAATTTGTTTTTTTGAAACGTCATAATTGCACAAATCTAATTGGTTTCTTTATGTCCTTCATACAATTTTAGAAGTCAGCCAGATATAACTTAACCATA
This sequence comes from Microlaimidae sp. YZB2_3, assembly GCA_030248175.1. Classification (NCBI taxonomy): domain Eukaryota; kingdom Metazoa; phylum Nematoda; class Chromadorea; order Desmodorida; family Microlaimidae; species Microlaimidae sp. YZB2_3. Next base: position 4,617 of record JASAMX010022244.1, read on the forward strand.
TGTCATTAAAAAAATTGATCAAATTTTCAATTTTTCTTACAGTCTATGTTTTTGGGAAAAACATACCAAAATGTGACCAGAACCGCTGCCCGGTAAAAAATACCAAAATTCCAGCTGACTGGTGGTAACTGTAAAAAAAGGTCGCGAGGCAAAAATTTGCATAATTGGATCCGTTCCAGTTGTAGCCGATAGCAAAAAACATTCACCTAAAAAATAGCTAACTTTAAATTAAAAAAATAAACTTCTTCATAATGAAAAACCTTTATTACTAACATTTTACCAAAATATTATGTTAATAACTAAAAATGTGTCTTTTATTAAATTGAATTCCCAATCAAGTACCTTCAGGCGGTGCAATTCGGGTTCCAGCGGAAGTTATTTCCTGACAAGTCAAATTTACAGTTCCGCCATCAGGCACTAAGCTGAGCGCATGAAACCCACAGGCGTTTTGTTCAAAGTCACATTCGGCCAGCGTACAGGCTAATTCAACGGGGTCTACGTCTCTTTCCACAAGCTTTAGTGAAGCATCATTTCTGCGGGATCTATTTGCACCTATAAACGTCAAAAATAATACATTTAGTCTTCCAGTTGACAGTATAAAAATGTGTAAGGGGTTCCAGAAAAAAAAAAAATTTTTTTGAGAAACAAGAATAAATTAAATTTAAATTCAACGGCACTGTAGAAACGACAGAGCGGTGGCGACAGCCGCCGCCCAGAATAATTATAATAAAAAATTAAAAAAACAATAACGGAAATGCCCATTGTAATTTGAATTACTTTTAATAAATGGCCTGAAGTCGATAAAAATACAGATAGAGTGACAATGAATGTTTTGAATTTTGTTTTAATTAAAACGTAGCGAACTGAGTCAGTTCATTTTGTAATTTACATAAGATGGGCCAAAATCTTATACAAAATCTCTAATATTTATTCTATATGAATATATTAATATAAAAAAACATAGGTAAAAAAAAACATATATTATGACAGAACGTATTTTTTTCATGATATTGTAATATATTTCAGCACAATAAATGACGTTTTCAGATATAAATTGGTATTTTTTTATTTTAATTTTTTTATTTTAACCATTTCAAGAATTTAGAAATGAATTTGAAATAAACCGCTGGCATTAATACAACAACATTCAGTGTTTAAGTAATGTCGTTTTCTGGTGGCATTTGAGTTTAATTAAATTTTTATGTATTCTTGTCTTAACATTAAATAAAAATCTATTGTTCTTTGACAAGAAATAAAAGTGTTGAAAAAATTAAAGTTCAAAGATTTAATACCGGCTTTAATTTTTGTGGACTTGTTCCGCTTGAATAAAATAAAATCCTTTTCAACTTCTGCATTTTGCCGGTTCACTATATTTTCATCCACTTTATTTCGGCCCACTATAATTTGGTCCACTCTATTTTCGTCCACTTCTTTTACACTAAACCGACGCGGTGCTCCTGTAAATTTTTTAAATTTCGTTTTTAACGTAATTATTTATATTTGCATTTCATTTTTATATTATAATATAATTTGTTTTGTATTCGCAATTTTCTTGCAAAAAATAAATGGCATTTTTAATTTAAAACTCTGCTTGCCTACGGATGTCACGTAGAGTTTTTTGTCCCTTAGTTTTAAAACAATCTTAACACCCTTCCAACCCAATAAGGGGTGACATTTAACTGTTTTTTGCCACAAAAATAAAAATTGGAAAAAAACTCAGTTTAAACCACAAAAGGGCATCTACGTTGTGAGCACACGCTCAGCGATTTCACCCTGAGCCTTTGTTTAAGCAAAAATATGTACACTTAATCGTTTGTGATAAATTTATGTGGTCTATAAAAAATTTTTATCTGGCTTTTGCGATTGTTTAATGAATAAAAATGAATACATATGATAATAACGTTTTTTCATTAAATGAACAGCTACACAATTTAGTTGTGTAATTCTCGGAAATCTGCGAAAATTTAAATGCTTATTTTCAAATGTTTGTTATTGATTTTAAAATTTTCATAATCAAGACATACGTATATTAATATTAGTTTTTTATCTATTTTTTTACAACTGTTTTTCAATTATTCGTTCACTCATCATAACAATTTTTTCCCTGCAATGTAGGTTTTGGGTTGCTGTTTGTGTTGTGTTTTTGATGGATTTCGGAACGGAATTTTTTCAGAAACATAATGCTGTCAGCTTCTTTTGTATATTTATGGTTGGTTGGTGTGATAGGTGGGTACGTTATTTGTTTTTTATGCTATTATAATTATATTTATATTTTATATGTGTTTAAATAGGTAGATACAAGTCTAAGTGCAGTATTTTTACCAGCTTTTGTGTCTTTCCTGTCATTGTATTTACATGCAAAATAAAAATTAATTGATTGATTGATTGTTGTTTTTCTATAGTCAAATAGAAAATCAATTGAAAAAATTGTGTTCATGCAATCTTTGACAATCTTGAGATCGCAACTTTTTAAATTAGAAGATTGTATTATGTATAAGACAAAACAAAACCGTAAATTTAAAAAAGTGGTGGTTTTAAGATTTTTTCGATTTTCATTTTAGCTAACAATAAACAAACTGTGTAGTTGGTTCACTAAAAGTTCATTATCATGGTACCCATTTTTTCTATAGCGAGCATCTGCACAAGACAGATGAGATTCTCATAAAAATCCACCGCATACTAATCCACATTTTTTCTGTGTAAATGTAAATCCACATTTGCTCTAGATCAATTCGCCCTTTTTTGCCTGCGATTTCCTTAAAAAAGGAATCGGTTTGTAATTACTTTTTGATGTTTTTAATTTCTGATTGGTTCAAATTCTATTCAAAACAAGCGTTTTCTAAAACGTTTAATTTTGTCAGCCATCCCCAATTGTCGAAAAAATTAAAGGACTCTTTTTTTTCCAGAAAACAAAAATTTTTTGTAACCGCTAAAATAACTCACTGCAAAGGTTTTCTGTCTCGTAAAATATTTGATCGACTCCAACAATATCATATGTGCGTTCGACTTTTGCCCGTATTGCAATCTAAATTGTTAAAAATAATAAGATTTCTGTGTTGAGAAGTGTTCAATCAAGGTCCAAATGTTGGACCATGGGTTCTTATAAGGTAAATATAAACAAAATATTTTACCTCCATAATATTGCCGGATTTGTTTAAAACTATCGGGATTTAAAAACCTATAGACTTCCCCTCTAAAGCTTCGCCCACAAAAATTCAAAAAATTAATAAATTTTAAATATTAATCTATATGTTCTGAGTCTCGAAAAAAAAATTTTATAGTTAGATGCGAGTTTTTAAAACGCACACTCAAACATTAAAGAAAATCCGTAAAAAAATTCTATAGAAAGTAACAAATACTTTTAAAATACATGTTGCAATTAATTTTTTGTTCGCAAAACCAGTCATAACTTTAGCAATATTGAGGTTATTTTAAAAACCAAACTATCATTTTATTTGTATTCACTTTTTATTTGCATTTACACAAACAACAAAATGGTGTTATCAGAATGTTATTTTTTATTCATTGTTATTTCTATTTTGCAATCTCAATTACAAATAACAGCGAATGAAACATAATATTCTGATAACACTACTGAGATTTTTGTTTAAATACAAATAAAATAATAATTTGGTTTTTAAAATACTTTTAATATTGCAAAAATTATAACTGTTTTGTGCACAAAAAATTATTTGCAACATGTATTTTATGGTATTTGAAAAGAATACATAAAATTTATTTAAAATTTTTATGTATTTTTAGTATTTGTTACTTTTCTATTAAATTTTTTAACGGATTTTTTGTAATTTTTAAAATTAAACATTTTTTCGAGACTCAACACATATTTTTCTTATTTTTTTATTATTTTTCTTTTTTTTAATTAATTTTTGTATTTCTGTGAGCTTAGTTAACGGAATGTGTCTATAAAAAAGAGCTTTCAAAGTTATATTATTGGTTTTTGCCGAAATATCAGTAATTCATAAAAGATTTAATAAATTTATTTTAACTTTTAAAAAATCGGCTCTGTTTAGGTTTTTATTTTTTAAGTTTAATATATCTCGATGAGCTAAATTTACTAAAAAAACTATAAATTCTGATAATTCTTTTGATATGACGATAGTTATTCATAAAATCCAAAGCGTAAAAAAATCCAAAACCAAAAACCTGGAAGGGTTCGTTGACGTAAGGTATTTCCACGCTTTTTTGCACCCATTGCACGCCCAAGAAGCCGGTGAAGTTTTGAAAACATTCCAAATTCACCGCGGGAGCCAGCGGAGGGCGCAGTATGCAAATTTCCAACACTGGCGGGACCGCACTCTTCCAAATGGAAAAATGAAGCCGGGCTGAGTTTTCCTGGCACGGGATTACGTCGCTGAGTAAAATAGCCGTACCGATTTGACCGCTGCCCGTCGTGTACGCGAAATAATCGTCTAAATATATAAATTACATATTTTTTAGCAATAATAGCAACAATACATAATATATATAGAGAAGAATGTAGCACTCACTACAAACTTTTGCTACCATGCTGGTTCCAACATAACGCAAACCTGGCACACCGGTGTCTTGATAAGACAAAAGAAAGAGCAAAAATGTAAGACGTGTGGCAGTGGGACTGTCATTTTAATTACATAACTTGGCGCTTATAAAATAGAATTATCTACAAAAATGCACCTTTTTTATAAAATCAACATGAAATATATTCCGCACGCTTTTTATTAAAATGTGGATTATTTTGCGTGAAAAAATCTTTGATTTTAGGGCCAACTATAAAACATACGGCGCAAATGGCACCATTCATGCATTCATGCATGCAATACACATGCAGTACTACCATGGCACAACACATGAAAAAATCTTAATGATTTGGGTTCGATGGAGCCCAGGAAACTTGGAGACAAAATAAATATTGAATTTTGAACCGTAAGTGAAAACAACTTGGAGCCGTAATTTGAAAACTTGAAAAAATATCGCTAAAACCTATACCTAAACCTACGCCCAAACAAATTTTTTTCTAAGGACTTCAAGATCAAATTGTTCGCGGCTCAAAGTTTCCTGCTTACGGCTCTAAAAACACCGTACCGGATCAATTTAATCTTACTGGTTCCAGTTGGTCCTCTAGGGATGCTGTGAAAAAAATCCGTAGCCACGCGAGTGTCCAAGTACCAGTCTTCTTGATCTCCACGTTTGGTAGAAAGATCCCAGCTGCAAAATGACCCCGGAGAAAAATCGCAGTCCAGATCACGAGCATTTACCACAATGGCTCTAATTTTGGCTTAAAAAAACTATTATTAAAAGACTGCAAATTTAACAACTCGAATATTTAGAGATTTCTTAATATTAATTCCAAAGTTTTTTTTTAGTATTTGTTATTTTCTAAGGAAATAGTTTCTTGTCGATTTTTTAAAACTTAAATTTTAGGCCCGCGCTTGAATTTAATTTTCAGATTCTCGTTTAAACTTTTAAGCTTTTTAGATTTTTTTTTCGCGACTCAGGAGTCTGGAGTTGTAATTTAGTATTGTATCACTTTTTCGATTTTTGAGGGGGTGAGCTTTCTTTATCTTTAGTTTATATAAAATTAGTATCACTTATAAAACCATAAACGAAACTACTTCTTATGCTGAAAACAGCTGGGCTGTCTCATATTTTTTTAATTTTTTTTTCTTTAATTAAATAAGAAAAAAAACAACAATGGAATGCAAAACAAAACGAATTTGCGCAAGCAAATAAAAAATATTTATTTAAAATTAAAAAAAAACACCATAGCGTTGTATCTCTGACACAAAAAGTCACAATCAGTATAAAATCAACGTGACTCTGACTCATTTTGTTTAGATTATTTGTGGTTTAAGATATAAAAAGAGTCACAGTTATGAGCATTTTATGACGCTTCTGACTCATTGTGTCAGAGTAACGACGATAGGTGCTGTCTGGTTGCCACAATATATCCAAGCTTCGGAATTTCTAATATGGTATGGTTTCTGTGCGCCACAGACTTAAAAAAGTCTTTGAGCATTAAAACTAAATTAAATTTTGGAAATCATTATTTAAAGTTTTCTTAATAAATTTTATTGATATTTTCACGTGTATGCCCCCCTATTTTTTACTTTACAACTAAACAAAAACCAATAATTTGATTCCTTAAAATTTAAGGTAAAAAACTGAAGCTAAAATTACGTTAAATAACATAAATACATAACAAAGGCAATTTGTGAAAAAAATTTTAAAAAATGCCCAGCAGACTAATTCGTTAGAACAAAAAAATGATGAGTCAGATCTTAAGGAAGCTGAGCTGTCGATTTTTTATTTTGGAAGAACATTTTCAAGTACCGCTGCACTATAATGTTCTTTTTAAATATTAATTAATAATGAAGAATAATGTACTTAAAAAAATGAAAAAAAAAAGAAAAAACCAAAAAAAAAACCAAAAAATTTAAAGGTTTTGGGACGTATGGTAGTGTTTTCGTCAAACATTTTTAAATTAGAGACAATTTTCTTCGTGTATCATGATCATGATTTACCGTGGTCGACATTACATTACGCTCGACTGAATCTCTCAATCAGATGGGTACAAATCGAGGAATTTCACCCATCTGATTCAGTGCAATGAGGCTATTGCTCATTTATTTCCCTTTCTAAAATAAAAATACAACAAGTTACCGCAGTCACACATTCCGTGATGTGTGACAAATTTGCAACACTTGGCAGTTATGTAAAGCCATTACGGAAACGGATTGTATTGTAGGTTGATTTGTGTAGAAATTTAAGCTAAGGGATAATATGGTTTTTGTGCTTTTTATAAATAACGGTACTGGTCTTTTAAAATAAAAGTCTTGAATATTTGTATGTAATGTGGCGTTTTATATTTCTAGAAAAGTTATACGCAAAAATAAACTCTAAAAAAAAGTAAATTTTAGAAGTAAAAAGTTGCCTTTAAAAACTGAATAGAGAAAAGTTTCAATTGATATCAATCAAAACTGGATAACGACCAAAACTGGATAACGTTTTTAATTGATTATTTGTTGATTCAAGGTGGCAAGTTAATTTTACTAAACTATAAGACTTACTTTTTGAAAGAAAAATTATGGCGGAACACAAAACCCACTGCATACTTGAGGGTAAAGTCCGAAAGAGATATATTGTGATAATATGGTTGCGAATTCATTTATGTCGTCGGATAACAATAAAAAGTGCAAGAGGAAGAATCGCCCTTTCTGCTCAAGGTCACTGACTCTAATAACTCCAATTGATACAGGTAAAAATAAAGTAATACCTGAATTACAATGTTTAGCCTAAAGTGACGGGGGAATTTGTCCCGAAAAAATATTAACCCATCTAAACAAAAAGAAAGCACGAAACTTCACCGTAAAAATATACCTTCACGTTTATTTGTTACCCTAAAATAATGGTTAATGTTACTTTTTTGCTATTATTTACAAGAAAAAAATCAATAGTATGAAGTTCCTGCTTGAACTAAGGTTTTATAATGTTTTATGTATACTGGGCGTATTTTAAAACACATTTTCGTTGCGGGATTTCCAAATGAACAGCATTTTTTACATCAATCAATCTAGCAATCAGCATCAATCTAACCGTGAATTTTAAAATAAAAAGAATAACGCGAAAAAATACTCAAAAAGCCTGTTCTAATTGCATATTAAAAATGTTTCTGATTTGATATTAATAAAAAGCTTTTTTTTTCGAAGCTAAGGGGTTTTTATGCCGCATTGGCCCATTACCCGTAGCAAACAAAAAACCTATTTTTTTAATCAAGCGATAAAAAGGTAAAAAAGTCTGAAAGAGAAGTGTCTCTAGCGAAACATAGTTTATAAAAACGGTATTTATAAATAAACGCTCACACCGAATTGTGCAGGGAGCAAACTATCTTAGAAAGAAATTGTCTGGTAGCAATTGTACATACAAGGAGTGATTCACCGAAAAAAAATTCAGAGGCGACTTACGGGAGCGCAATTGTTCAGGTCAATATTTTTTAGTTTCCTTCATTATCAAAAGTAATGAGCTATGTTGTATGTCCTGATATAACTTTTACAAATCTACCGCTCGGTTAGCGGGATAAACTACTTAAATGTCGAGTGTTATAGCCAGTGAACTAGTTTTTTTCCATACAAAAATGAAAGTAAATTTTACTTCCAGAGCAGTATAAAATTTACAAATTTATAATACAAAAAAGATCACCGCGAATCAATCATGAAAGTCCTCCAAATCATCGGGTTTTTCAAACTGAATTTTAAGCATATGAAACAAATTTTAAATATTTCTCGTGTATTTTCAATTTCTCAAAAAAATCTTACTGATTTTTCCAATTCAATAAAAACTCCTCGAAATATTACAATTTTAAACTCTTCAACAGCGGAAAAAAGCTTATATAGTTCATTTGAAACCGACACACCAAAATTTACCAAAACATAATTTACATATTGCGAAATGTTTTGCTTACTCCCCAAAAACATAAAAAAATACCTCATATTAAAATTTTTGATCATCAAAAACACAAATAGCTAAGTTTTGTGCTTTATGCAAATTTTATTTGTAAAAAAAGGGTTTTATTTTAAATGAGCATTTTGGCGATATTTTAACTGAAATATCTGGACGAGTTTTTATCAAATCAACACAAAAACTTTGGAAAACTGAAAACACGGAAAATATAAAATCCGATATACAAAAAATGCGTTTTAAAAAACCTATTATTTAGAAGAATAAATTTTTAATAGGCACCTTGCACTGGAACTCGGTTTATACATGAAGTATGCAATATACATAATCGTCACCATAATGGATAATTACCGTATCTCCTACTTATTTTTCGTAGTATGCAGATCAACCGATCGAAATTTCGCACGCTTTCGATCGCTTGATCTGCATACTACGAAAGATAAGTAGGAGATACGGTAATTATCCATTATGGGGACGCTTATGTATATTGCATACTTCATGTATAAGCCGAGTTCCAGAGCAAGGGCAATTATTGTATATTATATATTGTGTATTATTATATACATGCGCAATTATTTTTTTAAATTTAAAAAACAAACATAGAAAAATTCGTTATAAGTTATTGACAGAAAATTCCGAACATATTCAGATATGCAGCCCATATATTGTTTTTAGCCACATCTGGAACGCACAATTGTTGATTTTCCATTTATAGAGCATGCATCAGCCTGCACCGATCTTAAGACATGGACATTTGTCGCCTGGTAAGTAAGCGTCGGGCTTCGGCAAGGTGATCCGGTTTTATTTCGACTGCAGTTTCCAGCAGATCGCAGGCCTCTTTCAGTTCCGCGCCGTTCAGATGAGACTGGAGGAAGCGAAAAGTCCGGAAGTCCCTGAATTTCAAGGACAACTGCAGGGCTTGGAAGCGATGGGCCCGCAGGAGGGCGGAGCGCATGTGTGGGCAACAATTGTCCAGCACGAATTTGACGCGCAGGAAGTTCAACTCCCGCACAGTCACGTTGGAGTCCCCGATCGCCTTTTGTAGCGTGGGTAGAAATACCTGAAAATAGACGACAGTTATGTTATTTGTGTTTGCAGCCAACCAGAATTTCCTTCATTTTTCACCTGCTGTTATGTTTTATAACACAGCAGTTATCGTGCTGCAGAACGAAAATTGAACTCGCAGCTTAGATTTTTCTTGCGTCCGATGTTTCTTTTCTTTTAAAACGTAATTACACTAATGCGCACCAGGGGCGGGTCCACTGAAGGCGTGCTGACTACGTGCTATCTTGGCACGTTGTTTAAAACTCTTGTTAAAGTTTTAATTTCTGGGTTTTTTTCTTGAGAAAACTTATGGGACTCTTTTTTTAGATAGAATAAATTAATATTAAAGAGTTTTATGCACATTTATTTGAAATAAAATTTAACAAAGCCTTAAACCGTAGTTAGGAGTTTTGCTAACCCGTAACTATGGGTTATTGCTTTAATAGTTTGTATATACAACAAATATGTATAAAATTAATAAAATATCAATTGTGCCATGTAAACAAAAACTTCTGTTAGATTTTTTGAGAAAAAACCCAGAAATTAAAACATTAACAACGTTTTAAACAACGTGCTAAGATAGCACGTAGTCAACACGCGTTTAGTGGACCCGCCCCAGATGTTTATGCTTTCTGCCGGGTCATTCAAAATATCAATGATACCGAATGAGTCGTTAAATTGCCGAATAGCTTAAAGGTAAGGTTTTCACAAAAAATTATCAAAATCGAAGACAAAAAGTTTGGGTTCATGGAACTTACCTCCGATGACTTGTGGTAGGGGAGGAACTTACCTCCAATGACCTCCAAAAAGTCGGAATTTACCTCCGTTACCTCCGCTAGGAAAGAACTTACCTTCGTTACCTCCGATAGAGAGGAACTTACCTCCGATTGCCTTTCTTTTAACCAACCGATGGAAAAAAGGGGCGTCGAGTGGAGGCGTTTTACATTATATTTGTGATATTTTAATAACATGTTCAAAACACTACATAATAAAAATTAAAACAGAAATACTATTTCAATTTTAATTTAATGTACTTTTCTAGTTTAGGGTAGCTGACTTAATTTCGGCCACCTTTTTTATTTTTTTGGATAAGTTTTTTTCTGGTTTTTCCAATCGACCCAAAATTTGGTCTAAAAATCAAACGATAGCTATTTTTGTTATTCCAGTACAAAATTTTAAAATTTCTGTTACACTTAAAGATCAGTGGAGGTTTAAAGTTTTTTTATAGTGGCCGAAATTAAGGCGCGAGCCATTAACTTCGGCCACCTAGAAAAAACTGGCTATAACTATTGCCAAAGGAACAATAAAAATTTTTAAAGGTTGCAAATTTATTTTTAGGTATTGTTCTTGGTACATATAACTCAATTTTTTCCCGTTTGCAAACTTTAATAGTTATTAGCAAGACTTTAAATAGTTATGTCAAAACCTTAAGAAAACAAGTTTTAATAACTTGTAGTTTTTGTTGAATTTTTTTTTGGCTTAAAAAACTTTAAAAAAAGTCAAACGAGCAAAAAAAATATCTTTATAAATACGGTAGTACGATGATATTTGAAAACAGCAAAAAACGGCAGGTTATTTCACCTAAATTTTAAGGCGGCCGAAATTAATGGAATTTTAAAATGCGTAGTTAGTTAAACGCATTGCAAAGTGATTTTGAAGAAAATACAAAAAACATAAAAATGAACAATTTTGCGCTTTAAATGGGAGATATTTTAAGATTATATAGTGCTTCGTTCTAAATTTGATGTAGTTTAAACACAAAGCAAAAATTAAAAAATTCATTTTTGTATGAAAATGTTGATGATGCAGAATAACAAAAATAAAAAACTTTTGCAAAAACACTTTATTCAATATTCATCCAGTTACTTTTGTGTTAGTTCTTTTGTGTTTTAAAAATAAGCAATTTTCTAACACTCTAGATTGTTGGCCGAAATTAAGGCCTGGCCGAAATTAAGTCAGACACCCTACGAGTTGAAATAATAAATTCGGTTATTTATTTAAAAATGAATGGCAATACACCTTTAAGGGAGATTGGTCTATTGTTTAAATAAAATTTGTGACCAATTTCAGGATCACATGAATGCACGTGAAGGTGCGGCTCATTATGACCACATTGAAAGGTTTTTGGCTCAGATCGGCCATTTGCTGGCACATCGCGAATAAATTTATGGCCCAATTGTTCATAAGATATTGTAATATTCATTAAACGCACAACTAGGGATCGACCGGGGCCCCGGCCCCGGCCCCGGCTTGCCCCGGCACTTTTTTTCCACCCCGGCCCCGGCCCCGGCCCCGGCAAACGCAATTCTCTCTACCCCGGCCCCGGCCCCGGCCCCGGCAATTTAGCTGTCAAATGAGCCGGGGCAAACCGGGGTAAGGACCCCTAAGAATGCAAATTTTAAAGCGCTTCTAAACATTTTTGACAGTGAAATATTATACAAGATTTTATTTACAGAGCTAATTTAATTGTTTTAATATTAGGATATTTATTGTTTATTATGCTATATTAAGATTTTCTAAAGCCTCTTTATTTTATTAAGATTCCTTATTTTAATCACGAATCCTTATTCTAAAAATTTAAAGATTTCTTGAGTATTAAAAGCCGTTTGTAGATTTTATTTACAAGATGAGAGTTTGACAGTAGATATCTATGGTTGAATTATATCTGGCTGACCTCTAGTAAGTTTGTATAAGAGACGTAAACGGATCAATTAAAATTGTGCGGTTATAAAATTTTTTTAAATAAACGAATTGGAACGCATAATTTTTTTTTAATTCCTGCTTTTCAAAAAATATACATAAATTAGTCAACTTTCACGCTTTAAAAAATTGTATTTTTGTTCCAAATTGTGTAATTTGATAAATAATTGTTAAAATATGGTATTTAATCTTAAATATAAAACCGTTTTACTGAAAGTTTTAAATGATTTTAATGTTAAATAGTCGATTCAATACTGCAAATCATCGAGGTCAGCTAGGTTTTATTTGCCTCTATAATCACAAGACGTATTTTCATATATTGGAGTTATTTTAATATCATTGCTAATATCAAAAATATATAAAACAAAAAGATTTTCGGCTATACAGGGAATTTTTTACCTAAATTTTACAAGAAATGTTGCACTTGTGACTTTTCACGCGCAAGCTATTTTCTGTGCACTCAATAAAACTTTTCTCGCACAGCGATATTTCGTACACCAAAAAACTCGTTTTTTCTAAGACTATTTTACTAAATCGCTTTGTGCAAAAAATTAGCAGAAAATGATGATTAAATTCGATTATTTAAATTCGATCATGTGTGAGTTTATTAGAACGGTTTATTGTACAACTGGACATATTTGCTTGGATTATATATTCTTGCGTTTATTTTTAGGTGAATATTGGAAATTGTTTTTAAATTTTGTTACGTTAAAAAAATTCAAACTGATGTCTAGTCTCTATTTTAGAATTTTTAAGTTTATTGTAAATCTACATTATAGTATTCATAAAATTTTAAAAAAAAAACCTGCGGAGTCAGTCCGGTTTTTTTGAACCCAATATTTTATATCCAGCCAAAAGACACCAAACGTAAATTTTTAAAACAAAAAGTTAATAATGAACTGTTTATATTTAATTTGAAAAAAGTTTTCGCATAATGCTAAATAAGAATAATACTAATTTTTAAAAAAATATTTTGCTTGAAACTAGCATTCTTGTGCGAGTTTAATACTAAAAACCCGTCTTTTTCTGCTATTTTTAACAGTGTAAGCGTTTTGCAGTGCATATTGCAACTTTTCTTCCACTTTTGCAAGTAAATGCACTACATGAAAATACAATTATTGACTTCAAAAAAATCTCTTCGCAAGAAATCAGTGGTATATGCACAGAAAGTCGCGTACGTTTAAAATGTTGCATTTTTTTCTTGCATAATTTTATTCAAAAACCTAGTGTATAATCAAAAAATTTTTGGATTATATTATGTTTTTGATAAATCTCGAAAAATTATAAAAAGTAGTGCAAAATCACGAAAATAATTACATTGAAAAAGTTTACGTGACGTTAATTTTATAATTTTTGGCTAAAATTAAATAATTTGATTAAAATCATTAAAACAATCAACTTGAAACAGTTAGAAAGCGAGTAGTCTCATGTACTCGCAATACAATATTTTACTTTTTACAACTTAAAAAGAGTGTTTTTTTTAATTTACAAAAATTGACAAAATTTTAAAAATGCTCCTATTTTTTAAAATAAAAAGTTTTAAAAAGTGCGTTTTAACCCTTTTTATACATGTATGTTTAAACTAAAAAATGTTAAATAGTGGTGTGTAAATGAAATTCGAGTAAAAGTTCTTCCTTAAAATAACATTCAACCAAGACTAGTATTCTAACTTTTATGGCCAATTAGGTACCAACATATTTAATTAAAAATATTTTAATATGAAGAGATTTTGTTATTGTGAAATATTTTTGTTACTTGTACCCAGTTTTGATTCTAGTTTCTTTACCACGTTTTGCTTTACTGATCAAAACATACTCCTTCTAAGTATTTTAACTCCTCTATTTGGAAAGCATTCTTTAAGTAACATAAATGGTTTGCTCTATTTGTAAAGCATTTTTTAAAAATAACATCAATGGTTTGCGATTAGGTATACAAGAATATACTGCTAATAATTATGTGAAAATGTACATATATTTTGTAAATAAAATAATAATTTAGGTTTAAAAAAATTTGAAATATGAAAATAAAAATTTTGTTCTGCTTAGAAAAAAAAACTTTTGTGTAATAAAAAATAAGTTTTTTTACTCACAAAGTACTTAAATTCTAAAATGTGACTATTCATTACATAAACCAAATAATTAACAGTAAAAATGTTAATTTTTATTTGAAAAAAATGACCACAATTACAAATTCTGCTTAATTTTTCGCCTGTCCCGGCCCCGGCCCCGGCCCCGGCAAATCCAAATTTATCTACCCCGGCCCCGGCCCCGGCATCAGGAAAAATTCTGCCCCGGTCGATCACTACGCACAACGTTTTGTTTTTTGTTCACAAGATTTTGTACAGATTTAAGCACTTTGCAAAATTGTTTAACTATTAAATGTTTTTATTGGCAGTTGCAAAGTACCGTATTGGAGTATTTAAATTTTTTTGTAAGTTAAGTTATATTTATTTGTTTTTTATTTATTTATTTATTTGTTATACTTATTTTATTTCAACTAATAATACTTTAATCCTAATTTAAAACATTATTATAAAATTCAAAAAATCTCCTACAGATTAAATTTTTTATACAGATAAATTTGTTTTGCAAATTTTTTAATTATTTTAAAAAAATTATTGTATTTAAATCCACACAAAAATCTACAATCGTTTTTAGTTTTGTATGTATTTAAAATTTGTTTAAAATGTTGTTATGCAATGATTATATTTGTTTGATCAGAATTTATTTAATATTTGCACCTAAATAAAATATTTTTAATCTATTAATATCTGCAAGTTTAAAATGTTTTAATCTATTTATTTATATCATAAATTGTCACAATTAAATGACCTTTCAATCAAGTTTCACAATAGAGAGTTGAGAAAACAAACGAGTTAATCCAAAACAATAGACAAAGAAAGAGGAACAAGAAAGGAGGCTGATTTGCGGAGGTACTTTTCCGAGGTAATTTCCGACTTACGCGACGGAGGGAGAAAAATCGGAGGTAAGTTCCGGGGTTTTTTGGCGGAGGTAAGTTCCTCTACCCAAAGTTTGTCTCATTAATAGCTTAAAGGTGCTTAAAGTTCTTAATGAAGACAAACTTTTTGTCTTTGATTTTGATAATTTTTTGTGAAAACCTTATGTACCTTTGCCCCGAATGGCCCACAAAATTTTTTCAGCAAAATATCTCCAGTGAATCAGGAGTTATGACCCCCAAAAATAGCCGTTTTTCAACAATTCTGTGCGTAAAAGATTGCTCAATGGGTATTATGATTTACGTTACAAATTATGTACTCAAAGAAAGCGGCCATTTTCTACTTTAATTTAATATTTTGATCATTAAGATTAGTGCAGTATTTGTCGAAATATTGTGTTTCCCGTACAAAAATCCGCGATTTTTTTGTTAAAATCACCAAACGACGCGATTTTATGAAGTTAGTTTAAGCTTTTTTTATCTTCATTTCGTGTTTTTAGCAAAAAAATCGAGGGTTTTTTGTCCGAGAAACGCACTATCTCGACAAATACTGCACCAATTTTAACGATCAAGTTATCATTTTAAAGTAGAAAATAGCCGCTTTCTTTGGATATATAACTTGTAACTTAAGTCGTTATACCCATTGAGCAATCTTTCACGTACAGAATTGTCGAAAAACGTCATTTTTGGGGGGTCAAAACTTTTGAACCAGTGAAGATATTTTAATGAAAAAATTTTTGTGGGCTATTGGAGGTAGGGGTAAGGTTTTTACAAAAAATTATAGAATCGAAGACGAAAAGTTTGACTCCGCACCGCACCTTTAATTTTGTCAATATGCTTCAGAAACGGTGAAATTTATAAATTAACGTAAATGAATATTTACGTTAATTTGCGTAAATGAATTTACTTGCGTAAATGAATTTACGTAAATACACCACGTAAAAACACTGTATTGAATATATGCACATAAACCCACCTGCGATAAAATATTTTTTCATTAGGTCAAGGTAATTTTTTTTGACCCATTCATTATTATTTTTGTAACCACAGCGCTAATGTCAAATCATGGTGCACGTGCACCAATGTAAAGATTTTTAGAGTATTAAAACAGCGAAGCAAACTTTGTTTCACAAAAAATGAAATTTTATGTCATTAAAAAAATTTCAAACAGCTAAAACTGAAATTGATATCTTAACAGAGCTCACATTATATCATTAAATTCAAAATTTATCCTGCCATTTAAAAAAAACACATTTAATTCGAATATATGCGTTTGTGACAAATTAAAATTACAAACAAAATATAGATTTAATGACTTCCAAAAAAGTTAGAATAATTTTTATCATAGTTTTTTTATTTTTAAACAAGGTTTCACAAAAATTGCACAAGGTATTTTTTAACAGCTATGCCGTTTTACTAACATAGGCAGAAATAAATTAAGTAAACACATGCAAAGCTATTTTATATAAAAACATTTTGGTTTGCATCATTTAAAGGTCTCAGATAAATTCACCTTTTCAGTCTTCTATCTGATACATGTAAAAAAAGGGTCAAAACGTTGTGATCCAGGCCCGGTGGCCGAGAATACTCTTAGTGTGCTTTTTCCATGAAAATTAAATTCAATTTTTTTACTGTAGTATAAAATAATGACAAGTCCATTTTAACTTTGTATTTTTAATTTATTTTTACCTTTTAAATATTTTAAAATTATTTTACAAATTCACTACCTTTAAGTGCAAGACCTCAAACCAGGCAGAAAACCTGATGGGCCGCCGTGCCAAACCACACCCTACTTACGCGCCACTCACCTGCCAAATAGTTCGACTAATACCCAACAAATTCATTCGACAGAGCTCTGAGCACAGAAACTTGTACACATCGCAATGTTTGGCGGTTTGGCCCAATTTCCTAAATTGGATAAGTCCAACGTACTCTTGTTGGGTTGGCGTCACTTTGTCCCATAGGTATTCGGACAGTTCCTGTATACAAAAATAAAACAATAAGAATTTTCTATATAGGTTAACTGACTTAAATTCGGCCAGCCTCAATGCCGGTCACCAGCTGTTATTTTTGTCATACGCAAAGTTGTGAAATAAACTGCGTATGGCTTGCTTGACAGATCGTTATATCATCTATCTAGCCATATTCGCAGTTAATTTCACAACTTTGCGCATCACAAAAATAATAGACGGTGGCCGAAATTAAGGCTGGCCGAATTTAAGTCAGTTACCTTAATCTTAATACCTTTTAAGGTTAATTCTGCGGTATACTGAACTGTAGAAAATATTAAATTGAATATTGTCTAAGTTTAATTTATTCGTAGTGCATCGTGCAACTTTCTATTGTTCAACAAACTAAAAATATACTATTTGTACTTAAGTTTTTTTGAGTCCGTCAATGTATTCCTGATGTTAAAAGATCCCTGAATTTTTCGAAAATATATATTCTGCTTAAAGTTACGGTCTTTCAAATGGTCGGGTTTAAAAAAACTAATTTTTGCTAACGATAAAGCTGCTACCTTAAATCCATTGCTTAAAGCCCATTGAAAGACAAGAGTAACGGTTTGGTGGGGTTGGAGCCCGGTTGAGGAGAACAGATCCACATCGGTGTCCAGCAGAGTGAACCAAAAGTCGTAAAGGGGATGATCTTGGAGTTTTCGCTTAAAAACGGTCAGATGGACCTGTTGAAAGTTGGTGAGGAGAATTTCCTCCATGGCGTATCCGCATGCGAACTGGAACTGCAGCGTGGGCCAGTCCCAGGTGGCCTTGACGATGCTCTGGGCCGTTTTCCAGTCGTCTATGCGCATTTGGGAATGGTCCCACACTATCCGATCGAAATAAAGTTTTAGGTGATCCGCGCGGCGAGCCCGATTCTCGTCCGTGAACAGCTCCGCGTTTTTGTTCCACCACCTGGGTCGGTACGACTGCAGGGTCAACCGAACACAGAAAGCAGCGGTTAGGCCCGGGCAATACTTGGTGCAAAATGCCCGAAAAAAAACTAAAATTCGTTTTTGGGTAATTTTAGAACTTTTTTGAATTTTAAAAAACTTTTTATACTTGTTCGTTGGGTCTAAATCCCAAAAATCTAAGGAAAATAAAAAAAGCCTTTAAATGTGCCGAAATAGAAGTTCTTGGTTTTGACTTAGGACACTTTGGAGAAAGTATGAACCAGGCTTTAGAGCAGCACGGTTTGAAGTTTAAAAATGGAAACTTTGACATTGGTTTAGAATCATAGGTAAATTATAATATAAAGTAGCATATTCACAATGAAAATAAACAATTCTAAGCATTCCTGCACTAATTTTTCTGCCATTTCGTATAACGCAATATGCCACACGTATTTCTTGCTTAAATGCATTTTGTATTACAAAGGTAATTGACTTAAAGTCGGTCAGGCCTTAATTTCGGTCACCGGCATTTATTTCTGCTATTCGCACGAAATAAATTGCATATGACTAGATAGATGATATTACGATTTATTCATACGCAGTTTATTTCATAATTTCCTACGAATAGTATAAAAATAACAACCGGTGGCCGAAATTAGAGTCTGGCCGACTTTAAGTCAGTTACTCTACTTGTAATCTGAACAGCCAAGTAATATTCTGCTTCAAATGAAAAGAGCAAACTTTAACATGATTTAAGTTTGAATTTTCGTAAAAAGTTATAATGCACATCAATACAAATTCAGAAAATTTTAATTCCTAGCCCAACGAAACTTTTTTGAGTGTTTTAAACTTTAGTGGACTTGTGTCTGCGGTTGTACCCACCTGGTCACCTCCCGATAAGCCTGGTTGAGACTGTCCAACATGGACTCCTTCAGTTTGGTGGGAATTGGAATGTTACGAACGTAATCCCGTAACAGTCGTCCTAAGTCTCGGATCCTCTTGCAGGCAATGTTGACCTAAAACTTTTTTAAACCATTGAATATAACAATACTAACCGTAATCATACAGGAGAGTACGCGAGGATAATTAGTGTCTATGGCCCATACAATGTAAAAATGTTAAATTGGAAACCATTATGAAATATATGAAATAACTAACTTAAAATGTCAACTTTTAAAACATTTTTTTAATAAATTAGAACATCTGGTTATTTTTTAGTTTAAATTTCCTGCTCTACCCCCAACGCTCTTTTAGGCTTTTAGGCTTAGGTTTAGGGCTAAGTTTAGTTTTATGTTAAAGCTTAGCTTCAGGCTGAAGTGGGGGCTTAGGCTTAGGCTTCGGCTTAGGCTCAGGGGGCTTAGGCGGGGGCTTAGGCTTAGGGAGCTTAGGCAGGGGGCTTAGGCGGGGGGAGGGCTTAGGCTGGGGCTTAGGCCGGTGGGCAAAGGCGCAGGGCATGGGGGAAGGTTTATGCCGAGGCTTAAATTTAAAGGCCTTAGGAGAAGCCTAAAACAGCGCTGGGGTCAATTTGGTCGGGTGTCAATTGTCGTAGAACCCTCATATAGTCTAAAATCAGAACAACCGGCCCTTTTACGTGTAACTAAAACTACATAAAAAATCATGTGGACCGGTCATAAAAATTTAGACTTTTAAATGTGCCACTCATGATTATTTACAGGGGAATAATGATATGCATATTAAGTACGCAGTTACGAATTATTTTTTTAATAACTGAATCTACCATTGTTATCATCATAATCCAGAGTTGAAATGACTTAAAGCAAATAGAGCTTTGGAGCTCCGGGGTAATTTTAAACGAATAGATTCAAACTTAAAATGGTAAATGTGGTTACTTCAATTTTACTTAATTGTTGTTTTTAAAAATTTCCCGAAAGAAAACGATTGCATATAAGGTTTTTTTATCCAAATTGTAGTTTATTTATAAACTATAAATAAAATATTTTTTACCTAATTAGTTACTTCAATTTAAAAAAATTAATTTAAAACATACTTTTCAAATCTTTTAAAATATTACATTTAAAAATTGCAAAGTTTTGTTTTCAGTAGTTATTGAGTTGTGCAATAAAAATCATCCAAATAAAAGCCAAAAATTTCACTCGGTAAGAAACTGTCAATAAATTTGGAAAATTTATCACCTGAAAAATCTGCAGGGAAGCTCTGTTGAGTGCCAAAAATCTCAGAAGCGGAACCTCGAAAATTTCATTTTCGGCCATACTATTGACTTATTTTCCAAATCACGAGAAAAAAAAATATTGAGAGCGGTAACGCTTTTCCAATTCGAAGCCAGTTTTTCCTGCTTCTTATACCCTGTTTGCTCTAATCGGAAACGCATTTCGGCCCTCTCCCCTTATTGTGTCGGGGAATTGAGTTTGTTTTAAAGTAGCTTCTTGGACAGGTTTCTCTCAGCATCTCGCTTCTTTACACTTAAAAAACGGTGAACTCTTCTATTATATATCTCTATACATAAAAGCATCTTGACAATAAACAGCACTTGCCAAAAATTTAAAAAAAAAATTATATATAGTTTGTATGATTATACATATAATAATCTGTATAAGTAGATATATAATTCATACACCACAAAAACAATTAATTTCAGCGTAGTTATAAATGAAGATTAAAAACTAAAAATGTTTACCTGTATTATTATCGGCAAATTAAACCTAGCAGACCTCATTAAATTGCAGTATTGAATCGGATTATATCACAACAAAACAATTTAAAATTTTGAGCGAAAACAGCTCAATATTAAAAATTAAATGCCAACGGTATATCAAATTAATTGATTTTAAAAAAATGTGCGTTTTTTACGGCTTACATGTGGCTGACCTTGTAAATTAGTAAGAAGACATGAGAGGAACAATTAAAATGGTGCGTTTATGACTTTTTTCAAATGAATTAAAACATATTTTTTTATATTCTGTTTTTTTAATGTACAAAAAAGCCAACTTACCACGTTAAAATTTGAATTTTTGTTTTAGATTATAAATAATTTCATAAATAATTGTTTAAAATAAAGTTTTAATCTTTTATAGGAAAGAAACCCGTTTTTCCTATAACATTTAAATTGCTTTACTGTTCCATTATTTATTACACTGCAAATCGTCGACGTACGCATTAGCTAGGTGTGATTTGCCGCATCATTAGGGAAAAAAGCGAGATTTAAAAAAATCTTGGAAAAAACGAGTTAGAATTCAGTTTTTTTAAACGTCATACCCGCACAATTTTATTAAACTTACCTATCATCACAAAATTTGGGTCGGCGATTCCGTTGCGAATCAAAATGCCTCTTAGATTATGCTACTTAGATTGTAGTATTTCGAAAATTTGAAATACAACAAATAACCAAACATCTTAGCGGCTTTAGCGGCTTTATGTATTAAATTAGAACAACAAATAAAAATTGTCTCTTTTTGGCGGCTTTAAAACTTTTAGCGGCTTTTTTGAAAGTTAGCCATTAAATTCCCTGAATTCAACTGCTATTTTTTTAATTGAATTTCTAACATGACCGTAAGAGTCCTTGACGTTACGTCTGAAATATTTTGATAGATTTCCTTATTTTTTTGATTGTTAGGTTCAAGTTTAAATTCCTGGCGTTGGGCCATTAAACGCGTGTCAACAAGATGCAATGCTATCACGTTGTTTGAAATTTATTATAATTTTTTTTCTCAAGAATACTTAAAAAAACCGTTAGGAACTCATTAGAATTGACATTGATTTTCTTGTGTACAATTTTATAACACTGTTATAAATCAAAAAATAAACGACACTCACTTAGTTTTGGCAATTTTAAATAATTTAATTGTTTTTTATAGTCTACATAAAAATATGACATATTTACTAATGAAAATACTTACTAATAGTTACAAATAAAAATGACGAAAATCTTTCAGCCAACATGAAAACTGAAAGAAAAATGATAAAAACATTGTAAAATTAGTTCATAATCGCGTTCGTAAACCGCAAAGGGTATTCTAATAAAATTTGGCTTCAAAACCAACAGAAATAGATAGCAAACGAACTCAAAATCCCGTATCTCCTGTCTAAATTTTGGTGTGAACCGGTCGCACTATCTCCTATCTCCTGTCTTCTATCTCCTGTCGCCTATCTCCTGTCTTCTATCTCCTGTCGCCTAT
>JASAMX010022245.1:0-11904 GCA_030248175.1 Microlaimidae sp. YZB2_3
AATAAAATTTTTTTAAAACAGTGTGCAGTACTCAGGTAGGTAAAGGTTATTACTTTTATGCACTTAAAAGACTGGTTACTGAAAAAACGCCGTTATTATGTGTTTAACCGTCACTGGGTCAGGTGAGTGGCTAAATTTATAAATAATGACGGGTTTCGACTCCAAGCTGTCATTAATAACTCATACTCACCATGTTTTTTTCCTCTCGAAAAAACCTATAAAACGCAAATTTTATACATGACATTAGAAAATCAATAAAACTAATTTTTGTATGTATCTTTTAATTCTGACTCGTGAGCCTAAATGTGCTAAACGTAATTGTTTCTTATTATTATTCGCTTTCTTGTAACATTAATTTACTTCTCAACTACATGATTAAAAGCAGATTCTAAGTAAAACTAGAAAAAAACAAACGAACAAGCAAATTTTGCTGCCTGTTTTGCTTAATTTGATTCAAATGACTGGAATTTCTATAGTTACATTAATTTTGGCTCATTTCCGCATTGTTTTTTATTATTCACCTCCTTTTTAATTTACTTCTAACGTATGATTCAATCACAATTCGAGGAAAAACTACAATGAAAGCAAAAACACGTGATTATTCTACAATGAATATAAATTATACAGTATATTTATTTGACTTATATTACAATTATTTATTTTCTTATCTTGCAAATAATTTCAAGTAAAAACATAAAACTAAAGGCATACATGAATAAGTTCAACTTCAGTTTTTTAAGTTTTAAATTTTTTAGCAGTTGATATAATATATATTTAATATACTCAGTTGAGCATATGGCCATGTGCAGTCAGTAATATCCTTGGATTTATCCCTACAGAAATTTAACAGGAAAATTTTAAATAAACCTAAATTGAATACACATTTTCATAATATGTAATTTTAAACATTAAAAATTTATATGTTAGAATTACTAAGTCAAACCTTTGTTTATACTCGAAAAAAAACATTTAGTATTGAATTAAATGAAATGCCATCTCAAGTTAACAAATATGGTTACCCAATAATTTGTTTGTCATGTTTATGTCGTTTATGACCATGAAAGCTGAGGTAAAACCGGGGCGTTGCTTTCGTTTTCACAGATCACTTGTTTTAAGTGCGGGAAGAAAGTCAATCCAATCCCCATAAAAAGATGAGATAAACAAGGCCCGCCTCTTTTTAATGACGCCATCTTATTAGATTCTGAAAATTTAAACGCGATTTTAGAGAAGCAATATTAATAATAAAAAACATACATTTTAATACTTTTGATATTTTTCTGGAACATATTCATACAATCAAGCTACCGCGCAATTGGCATCAATAATTTATCGAATTTATATACTTTTGGTAATGTTCAAAAATATTTTTTAAAAAGCCCATTATAATATCAAGAAAAGTTTACTTCAAAGTTTAAATTAATATACTTAATGATTATAATTTTCTTCGTTTCTCTCGGAATCAGAAAAACGTAATTAGTGTTATTTTTTTAAATTTCAAACTTAATAAACACACACCTTGGTTTTAAAAAGTATAATTTAACCAATTTTTTCTTTAATAATCAGCAATAAATGAATGGCTAATTGATTTTAATGGCTACTAATAGACATTGTGCAAAAATTAAATGCAATAATTTTAATAATTATTGAAGACTATTCATATTATTAAAGACAAATCTAACAGCTATTAATAAACATCTTACAAAATATATATATCTGTATACTTAGGGTTGGTTCATACTTATGTAAAAACGTCCTTTGGACAAAGTCCAAAGGACAAACACAGCGTATAAACGTATGTAAAAACGTCCTTTGGACTAAAGGACGTTTTTACATAAGTATGAACCAACCCTTAGAAAATAGAAGAAAATTTATGGTTGGAAAATACAGTAAGCATTTTCTAGATTGAGTAATTTGAATATGAAAAAAAGTTGTGATTATAAAATTTCAAAGAAAAAACGTCGAGTAAACTATATAAAAAACATTGATTGATTTTTTGTTTATCACGATGTTTTTATACTCATACATAAACTTGAACTGATAACAAATTTTTATTGCTTTCATTTCTGGTGTAAGTAAGTCATCTTTTTGTTGATATTACAAAAAACAGCTTTAAATAAAATAACAAGTAATCATTAATTATAAACATGAAAATAACCAAGGTAAAACAATAATTTCATTTGGTAGGAGAAGTAAACTATTAAAATCAAATTCGTTAGACATTGTTAAAACACAATTGAAACTTATGCCGTGTGTCAAAAAGCCGTTCAAACAATTTTAGAACTTGCGGTTTAATATAAACTGTACGATGGCTCCCAAAAAAGTCTGTTTTTGAGCCGCATATTTAAAAATTAAAAAAATTTAATTCTTATCCTATACATTTATTCACTCCACCGTTACTATAATAATTGAAGTCAAATACGATACAAACTATTTTCAGTTATTTTAAATATTTTTTGATAGTATTTGCGTTAAATTTTAATGGCCTCCTTTTTGAAAATGGAGTTTGTTTCTTGAAAAGAATAAAGGTATAGGTTTTTACAAAAATAACTATAAGAACCCTATTACAAACCGTATTTCAAATGTAAGACATTTGTAAAAACGAACAATTTTAGGAAAATGGCGTCATCACTGAACGTATTTGGTTACTGGCTGAAGACCGCTTTGAACCAGAAAAAACGTAAAGCATGCTTTAGCGCTACCACCGAGGTAACAATTTTCAAAATTTCAGAAAAAGAATGTTAATCTTTTTCGGTTTTATATTATTTATAAAGATTTGAAAGTTGATTAAATTTAAAAAAAAATAATGCTCAAAATCTCGTAATGTCCTCAATAATAGCTAAAATTAAGGAACTCTGGAGAAACTTATTAGTTAATAAAGGAAATCAGTCATTTTAAATATATTTACAAATATAAAATTCATTGTCTAGTGAATTAAAAAAAATACTTAAAAAGACTGACAATTATTGTGCCCAAGTTGGATAATTAAAGACGTTTATCGTACACTTCCATATTTCTCTACCGTATCCTACCGTATTTGCGTCAAATTTCGGTTATTTTTTGTAATACGCTTGGCTTTAAACATTCCTTTTTATTATTTTATAGTTATTAAGTCGAATGGATTATAACAGCTCAAGTGGCGGTACCACTTACTTCAACCAAGTGAGCCCGTTTGACGCGGCCAGCGGCGGGGCTCAGAGTTCGCTACCCTCCATTTCGGTGGGTGTGGAGGCTGCGGGACAAACCGCCGCACAGTCACAAAGCGGCGTGCAGCAAAACGCTTCCGCCGTCGGGGCGTATGCAAATTATTTACCGTACTTCCACCACGGGAACGGAGCGACGTATCACTACAGCGGATCTCCAACCGGATCCCACAACGGCTTTCGCGGCTTCGGAGCGGGGGCTCAGTCGGCCGGAGGGAGTCCTTTCTCCGCCTGCAGTTACCGAGCCAATCCCTCCGACCCCCTGGCATTTCTCGGACCCGGTATGTATTTAGACTTATATTTATCGTGTACCGAATTCAGGAAATCTGAATCTGTTATATTTCGACTCATATTATGTTACGCTCTGTTATATTATGCCCGGCTCATATTTCGTACAATTTGTAAAGACAAAATCCAAAAGTCAAATTTTGTATAGGTCAGATGAGTTTTCTAATATTTTGATTAATTTTAAGCTTTTAACTCAACGACGAAATATAAATGCTTCTGAAAATTAAAAATAAAACTTTATTTATGTCTTTATTTCGGTAAGTCTGTTTTTTTGTGCTTTGGACACTAATGTAAAGTTTTTCGAAGGAATTTCGGATTGGAACTTGAAGAAAACTTGGAGCCTTAAGTATAAAATAAAACTTGGAGCCTTAAGTAATTAATGTGAAAAAAGACTTTTTTAAAATTGTTAAAAGCTAATTTAAGGCCAAATTTAAATCTAAATTTGAAGGTATTCTGTATATACAACTCCATTTAGAGGTTTTTAGAGCCATAAGCAAGGTACTTGGAGCCATAGGAAATTTTAGGAAACTTATGGAGCCACGAACAATGGAAACTTGGACCTCTTAAGAAAAAAAAATTAGTTCGATCTTAGATTTAGGCATGACTTAGGCTTAGGTGAAGGTTTTAGAAATTTTTAGTTTTGGCTCCAAGTTCTTACCTTACGGCTCCAAATTTCCTACTTACGGCTTCAAGCTCCCTATTAGAATATATTTTGTAATGCCTGGTGCAAACTGCCATCGGTCCCATTGTTACACCAAGATTTTCGTTCTAGCCACAACGATCAGCTCATTCTCACCCAGTTTCTATCCCAAAACGTATTTTAAAAACCAAGTATTTCTTCTATTTACTCAAAGGGAATTTTTGAATTTCTTTCATTCGTAACTTTGGAAGTATAACCCGGATTTAGTCGATTTGGGGTCGATGAAGCCTTGGGAACTTGGAGCTGGAACTTGGAGCCAAGAATAGGGAACTTGAAGCCATAAGTGGGAAACTTGGAGCCTAAAAATGGGAACTTGGAGCCAAAAGTAAAAATCGCTAAAACATTTACCAAGCCTAAGCGAAGCCTAAATCTAACCCAAAACCAATTTTTTCTTAATGTAACATCCAGAAATATGAGGCCAAATAAATCGAGTTTTTGAAAGAAAGAATGCGAAATAATTTGCTGTTTTTTTAGCTTTTTGACTGAAAAATGAGCGATACAGGACTTGAACCTGTAATCTCCAGCCTCAATACCTTATTGACTGACGCGCTGCGTTACATTATCGCTCGACAGTGTTACATTACAACTCATATTTATAAGGCGTCATACTTCTGAAACATTAACACAATGGGAGTTGTGACACTAAAGGCTCTAAGTTCCCATTGCTCGTGGCTACAAGTTTCCAAAAATTTTCGATGGCTCCAAGTTTCCTGCTTGAGGCTCTAAAGACCCCGTACCATTTAGTCGATGGGTCAGAAGGAACTTGGAGCTGGAATTTAGAATCAAAAATAGTAACTTGGAGCTGCAAATGAGGAATTTGGAGCTTTAATTTGGAAACTTGGAGCCGAAAGTAAATTTACCTAAATTTGCTAAAACATTTACCTAAAGCCTAAGCGAAGCCTAAATTTAAGTCCAAACCATTTTTTAAGGACTCGATGTTTCCACTGTTCGTGGCTTTAAGTTCCCAATAATTTCCGATGGCTCCAAGTTCCCTGCTTGTGGCTCTAAACACCCCCTACCATGACCCGTGCGAACCCTAAGTATATGAGTTTTGAAAAAAATATGACCGGGACTTTAATCCAAACCTAAGCCAACTGTTAATATCTTAAAATATTTTAAAAAATGTTAAAATGTACAAAATATTAAAATAGTTTCGCGGTGGTATCAAGCTTTCTTAACATTGCGAAGGTTTCTAGTTCTCAATATTTTAATTATTGCATAATAATTTACAAAAAGTTCTACTAAATAATTCCATTATTGAGCAGAAACAGCTGGTTTTTCCTTACGTTTCAGACAGATTTTATGATAAAATATTTAAAAAATGTTAATCAACTAAATAATGAATACTTCGTTGATTTTCTGACACTTTATAATAAAAACTTAATTAAAACTTGGTGAACTTTCGTAATGAAATGACTTTACATTACTACGACCTCGAAAAGGCCACAACGGCTATTTTTCATATAATATCAAAAGTAAAAAATCTAGCTAGACTCACAAAAATATGGCCTTTTTCAATGTTCCTTTTCTAGTTTCTATTCAACTTGTGAGAATATAACTTATATTTATTGATTGTCGTAAAATAAGATAATATTTATTTTAAAATATGCCTACACTCTCTAAAAAATTATTATTTTATAAATGCAGTTTTTTATAAGTGAAAACAATGTTAGTATTGTTAAATCTAGTATTAAAGTTTATTTTCTAGTTGTCTTGTAGCAGACACTTTATTAAAACATACTATTTATTTACAAAACATTTCGAAAATAGCATTTAAAAAATTTCCAAACCATTTTCATCCATTTATACGTACTCATAAGTGTCCAAACAAAATCATTTTTCATGATTTTTGATTAGGTTTAATTATCACATCTTTTCATTTTATTGTTAGTAAGTCCACCACACAAAAACAAGCAAAGTATAAATGCTATTACAGAATGTAATTTTTTATCTCGAATGATGTTTTCAACAGTAAAATTACTTTTGGCAACTCACATTATGTATATAATAAGAAAAGTATTAATTAGAAATTTATACTACAAAAAAAGTAAAATGTAAAACGTTATATGTACTTACAAAAAACCCAGTTTTAAAATTATCAACCAGTCAGGTTATCTTCTTTAAAAAAGCTACTTTTAACAAAAAAGATTATTTACCAGCCGTTTTTTCTAATTTTCTTCCTCTTTTTCATAACTTAGAATTTTCGTTTTCCTTAATATATTTTCATGGTAGGCCTAGAAATTCGGTCCCAGCATAACTAAACTATGCAAGGTAATAAATGACATTGTTGGAACGCAGGCTTAGTTTATTGCATAAAATAAACAAAATCGGATAAAGGGTCAAATAGAAACGCGATTATCCTGAATATTTAAATTAGGAAAAAGATCTAATAAGATCTGAGATCTGATCTAAACCGCTCTGTAATAAAATAAGTGTCAAAGCAGTTGGGGAAAAAGGCCTCTTATAATACAATTTCACATTTAGCTCTTCTTGTAATAAAAGCAAATATCGTGTTTTCCAAACAAGAAACCGAGAATAACATAAGCAAATAAGTAACGATTGTAATTTGTGACCAGTTATAACAAAAATATAAATTTTGAAACTCTGTAATTTTATTTTTTACTAAATATATATATAAGAATTTAAAATACTAGTGTTTTTTTAACACGTTATAATTTTATAAAAAGTTTTTTTTTGATTTAAAGGATTACAATACAAATTGTATCCGCCTCCACCACCACCCTCTTTGGTGTCCAGCCATGGAGGAACGGAAGGAGCTTTGCTCTTGAATCATTCCTCTCCGTTAGCTGGGACGTTGGGCACTGGATCTCTTGGGAACCCAGGTGAGCGAAGAAAACAAAGACGAATCAGAACTACTTTTACTTCAACTCAGCTAAGAGAACTTGAACGCGCTTTTCAGGTTTGTCCATTTATATTATAGCGCCTTATATATATTTTTCTGTTTAAATTTAACCTGATAGTTTATCTTAGTGTTTTCGCTAGGGTTGTACTTGGACAAAACGTAAACATTTTTTACTATTGTATATTTCAAAATTATATTTACAGGTCCTAAAGTTCTATCGATTTGTTGATTTTGGTATCTTATAGATTTTAATTATGTTGTATTATGTATAACCAGCTTTAGCCCAGGAAAGCCTTAATTGGAAAAAAAGGGTTTCACTAACCTCCTATCCACCTCCATCACAAATTTTGCCTGCCTCCGACCTGCTTCCTACCTCCTTCTAGTCTAAATTTACCTACCTCCGTCCTTCTTCCTACCAGTCTCGAGGCCATTTTAGCTGTCTCCTACCAGCCTCTCCACCTGTTTACGCCTAAACAAATGAGTCATGGCCACCTGTCTACTACTTGCCTCCACCCTGCCTCATACCTCCCTCTGAGCAATTTTACCTGCTGTTTATCTGCCTCTACTCTGCTTTCTAGATGCCTCCTAGGCAGTTTTATCTGCCTTCTACCTGTCTTCAATTTTCCAGATGCAGGTTCCAGAGCCGTCCTTACCGTTTTAGACTAATTAGATTCTTGAATACCTATTCTGCTAAAAACAAAAATGAAATTTTTTTGGGTTGCCTCCGAAATTATAAATGTGTAAAAATTTCGTTTTCAGCCGAAATCGTAATTTTTAATTATATATACGTCTAAAAAATGTTTGTTTATAGATTCCCCATATTTTTTAATCTCAAAAATAAATTTTTTATTGTTGGTTATTTACTTATCCTCTATTTTGAGTGCTACAAGGGGTTTAATTTACGATTATGGCAAACACCAGTTTATTGAAGTGAACAAAGTGTCTATCTTGAGCAGTCCTGAAAGACAGACCTGTATAACTGAACCCTGGGGATTTTTGTGATGACTGAATCCTTGGGATTTTAGTGCGTAATTTTTTCTCTTAATTTTTGGTGACATTTTCTAAAAGTTTCAGACTCTTCTTACATTTTCTAAAGTTTTGGGACTCTTCTAACACCTTAATAGTCAACTTACAAAATCTTACCTTTGATTACTGCCACTTTAAAACGAATAATAAATCGTTTTAAAATTTTCGACGTGCTTGTTTCAAAATCACAAAACAAATTTATTTTACAATTTTCCAGTTTGTAATTTTAATTTTGGCTGAAAAATGATTACTGTTTTAACATTTTTTAGAAAAACACAAAATGATGATGATAATAATAATAATGATAACAAAGGTGTATAATACAAATCGATAAGAATTATCTACCTTTGATGATATGTAGTTAATAAAATTAAATTTTAGGAAACGCATTATCCAGATATTTACACACGAGAAGAAATAGCTATGAAGATTGATCTCACAGAAGCCAGAGTTCAGGTATTATTGTTTTGTTTATATTTATACCTTTATTTAGTGATACCTTAACCAAATCTAAGCATTAACAGTTTTTTATATTATATTGTATTTTATTTATTTTATTATTTTGTATTTTTTGTATCCAAGTTTTGAAAATTCCTTATTTACGTTGTCAAAAATGCATACGAATTTTTGACGTTTTAAAAAACCCCGTTAACACCGTTAGCTAAATTTTACTAGAGTTCATGATTTTATAATATTTATTCATTTTTCGTTTATATGTATTTAAAAAAGTTGGAAATCTGCATAAAATTTATTTTGTGACCGTAAAGAGGTTGCTTGCGTGAAGCAAGTGTAACAACGGTAAATCGAGTATAATGCGTTTTGTAAACCACTTGTGTCTTTTTAAACATTTTTTCCATTAAATTGTAATATTATAATGACTACACCAACACAGCAAAATGCTCATTTATGAAATATCATGAATTAATAAAAAAAGTTGACAGTTTAGGTTTGGTTTCAAAATCGACGAGCGAAGTTTCGAAAATTTGAGAAAATGCGTCGAGCCAAAGAAATGGACGTTGAGAAATTGCAAGTTAAAACTGGGACTGGAAACGAAACACAGTCGGAAGTGAGCAGCAGTACTCCCAATGGGATTCAAGCACCGAAATTAGAAGATCATTAAACAACTCCTTACTCTCGGTTAATATAAGAATTAAATAAACTAATTAAACTTTGTATGTAGAAAAATTCCCACTATTTTGCATAAATAGCAAGTATACAATTAAATTGGTTTATATCGAAAAAAAACTTCCTTTTTTGGAGTTTTTGCTGCTTTATTATTTTTTATATTGTTTTTTGTTGACTACAAAAAGATGTAATTTACTTTTTGAACATATTTTAATCCTAGCAATTGTGTTTTTCATTAATCTCATATGTCATTAATATTAATTTCATATTATTTATTGTAGAAGTAGATACCTGAATTATAATAACGGTTTACTATTAAATATAAAAACTAATATAAGTTTTGTGTATAATGATGTCTGTGACCCGTCACGGCTATTTATTAATATATTGAAACCTTTTCGTCTTAAACTTCCATTGTATATAAATTTTATAAAAAAATAATTATTATATTTAAAACTATCGTTCAAAAAAATAAAGATGTTTTCCTTTTTTTTAAATAGTTGTTTGATGAAACGTTTTTGACAATAAGCATTTTTTCCTTTTTAGAAAACAGTGGTAGATTGTTTAATCAATCAATGAAATTTATTCAGGCAGAAATTACCATTAACGTTTTGAATTAAAACTTAAAAAACATTTGATATATATATATATATATATATATATATATATATATATATATATATATATATATATATATATATATATATATATATATAATCTAATCACACATCACTGTTGCACCCCAAGCCCTGACTGAAATGTCTATCGGGAAAACCATACACACAGCAATCATTTGACAAGCGCAAAATCGCCACTTTTTCAAAAAGAAGGCTATATTTTGATGCGTAAGAAACAACTATAAATTTGAAAAAGTGGCGATTTCGGGCTTGTCAAAAATTGCTGTGAGTATGATTTTTTTAAATTGACATTTCATTAGACTAAAAAAAATTCAACAGTGCTGTGTGTTTAGATCAATGTATAAACAAATCATTATCAACATTATAAGTAGAAATTTTTACTCAGTGAGCAGCTGGCCAAACCAAATGCAAAGCTTCCTATAGTCCACATAATGTCCATCTCAGACTAGTCCACATCTTTTCTGTCTAAACATACGCCCGGGGAAAAATCGCCCCTTTTTCCTGCTCTATCCTTGAAGCATTTTTCAAGGCTAGTCTACCACTTCTTTTGAATTCGATTAAAAAAATAGCCTAATAAACTATAGTTTTAGCTACGCAATGACATAATGTTTATAATCATTCCGCTGCCGAGATAACAATATTATCAATAGAACACATATTATTTATCAATAAAAAGTAGTTCCTAAAAGTCATTGCGCAATTTTCTACGATTTTCAAAGAACCCATGTTTTTTTTATCAATTATTGTGACACATTGTGTCCCTTCCGTGAAAACTCAAAGTGCAAGCGTTAATAAAAGGTGATTATGTTTCCCCTTTCCTTGTCCGGCCTATGGTGTAATGCATAGGACGCCAGGGTCGACTTTGGAGTTTACAGGTTCAATTCCTGTATCGGCCAAATTTTTCAATAAATTTGGCTGTCTAAATTTTTCAGCGCCTGTTAATTTCGCTTCTACTTTGAGTCCTCACACAGTCATTAACGAGGGAGGAATACTACATTTAAGATAAGCGTTTGAAACACAATATTATATTAATAATAAGGAGAAGAAGAACATAACACTAAATTTGGTAAATTTAGAGTTTACGCCGTGACGTGGAGCTTAGTCTCCGTGTGGCGCTCCCGCGCCAATGATAATTCATTTATAATTAAAAAAAAATAATAATAATAAGATGAATTTAAATTACAAAATTTACCCACGTTGTTTATTTATAGTTAGTGCGGTGCAGTGGCGCTCCAGACAAAGTTTACCTTCGTTTTCTAAATAATTGGTGCGATGGCGTGCGCCAATGATTGCAATTATAATTTTTAAAATAATAATACGAAGAAGATGATGAACATGAACTCCAAAATTTACCCACGTTCTCCAAGTATATTTGCCGCGGTGCCGTGGGCTAAATTGCAGTGTGGCACCCTCCACACCACCGATGATTAGCATTGTATTTTTTGAAATATAAATAATAATAAGAAGAAACAGGTGATAAACATAAATTACAAAATTTACCAGGTGCTCTAGTTATAGTTGTCGCGGTGCCGTGAGTCTAAGTCGCAGTGGGCGCTCTCGTGCCACCGATGATTGCAATTATTTTTTTTTAATAAAAAAACTAGAAGAAGAAGATTATGAACATAAATTACTAATTTTATCCAGATTCTCTGATTATAGTTGATGCGGTACCGCAGGGTTAAATGACCGCGTGAACGATGAAAGAATATTGATTTTAAGATAATGAACGGTAAAATTATTACAAGAAATAGAAGAAGATAAACATAAATTACTAAAAAATTTCACAACGTTCTCTAATTATAGTGTCCACGGTGCTGTGGGGCTAAACCGCAGCGTGGCGTTCCGGCGCCAACTATGCTTTTTATTATTTTTTAAATAAAACTTTGAATTAATTTTGTCATCAATAATGCGAGAATTAAAAAAAGTACTTTGTTGTTTTCGCCGTTTTCCGCGCGATTGAAGTAGATGGCGCTGGGAACTGGTTCGGTTTCCGCCACTAATTAAAATCGAGCACCGTCTTTTGCTTTTTTGTGCGGTTTCTATGAGGGGCTGTTCGTTGTCTGC
>JASAMX010022246.1:0-45420 GCA_030248175.1 Microlaimidae sp. YZB2_3
GAGCAATACGTAACTGAACGAAGTACAGAGACCTGGCAGGGGACAGGGAATACATGGGCACGGGGGGAGTTGGGGGGTTAATCTACACATGGGCAAGTTGGGTCGGGAGTTGGCGGGGGGCTTAAACCCCAAATGAGGGGGGAGGTTAAAATCCGAGAAACGCAAAATACCCATATCGTTTTTTTTCTGGAGTGCATTTTACCAATATCGTTTTTCGATTCTGAATTTAAAATAAGGTAAAAACCCCTTATTTTATATCAAAAATCCCTTTTTATAGTATTTTTGAGCTTTTTATTGCTTAAAACATTCATTTTGACCTCAAAACTTAAGTTTGGAGGCAGAAAGAAGTCGATTTTAAAGACATTTTTTTTCTTCATTTTTCCGAAATTGGGGGGAGAGATAACCTTTTCTCCTCCCCCTCCACTTCTGAGTGGGGGGGCTTAAACACAGCTTCTTAGAATTTGGGCGGGGGTTAACCCCCTACCCCCCGTGCCCATGTATGAGTTAACCCTCCCAATTCTGAGAAGGGGGTTTAACAACCCCTTCCCACTTAGAAGTGTGAGGGGGAAGGTTACCCCCCTAAGTTTTGGAAAAAAATGAAGAAAAAAATGTCGACTTCTAACTGCTTCCAAACTTAAGTTTTGTGATCAAAATAAGTGTTTTAAAAAATAAAAAGCTTGAAAATGCTATAAAAAGGCCTTTCTGACCTAAAATTAGCGTTTTTATTGATTTTTTCTTTAAAATCGAAAAACGATATGGGTATTTTGCGTCTGTATTTTAATCCCCCCTAATTTGGGGTTTAACCCCCTCACACCGGACTAGTTGCCCATGTATAGGGCAGGGGCAGGAGTAAGGTTTTCACAAAACAAATAAAAATTGAAGACCAAAAGTTTGACTTTGCCCCATACCTTTAAGTTTAGCGAACTGTTTTAAAGAAAAAAATTTCAAAATTTTCAAAATGTCATATTTTTTAAATTATGGGGTTAAAATAGGTAAAAAAACAATTTTTCCATGTTAAGTTTTGGCCTAGATTTTATTAAGACCTGTAAATTTGAGTTTTGAATTGTATATAAAAAGATGGGGGGTTTTTTTGTTCACTTACCTATACTGTTTTCTATAGGTGGGCAGCCTTCCAAGTTGGGTAACTCACCCAAACCCACAAACTTGGGGTGGGAATTTTCCAAAAAAGAGGTACCCCAAATAACCCAATTTTAGCGCTATAAATACGGGCACCATACATGGGCACGGGGGGGTTGGGGTGTTAACCCCCCCAAAAAAAATTCTGAGAAGGGGTTTAACTTAACCCCCCCACTCAGAAGTGGGGGGGGGGAGAAAAGGTTACCCTCCCTCTCATACATGGACAAGGTGGTCCGGAGTGGGGGGGGGGGGGGGGTTAAAATCCGAGAAACGCAAAATACCCATATTGTTTTGGAGTGCATTTTACCCATAGTAGTTCTTATTTTGAAGAAAAAATAGGTAAAAAACGCTAATTTTAGGTCAAAGAACTTTTATTGCATTTTTGAGCTTTTTATTGCTTAAACTTACATTTTGACCTCAAAACTTAAGTTTGGAGAAAGTTAAAAGTCATTTTTAAGAAATTTTTTTCTTCATTTTTCCAAAATCCGTGGGGGGGTTAACTGCATTCTCCCCCCCCCACTTCTGAGTGGGGGGGGGGGGTTAAACAACTCCCTTTTTCTCAGAATTCGGGTTAAATCCCCCCAAACCCCCCCCCCCCCCTCGTGCCCATGTATGCTCCCTCCCCAAATTTTTGAAAAAATAAAGAAAAAATGTCTTTAAAATGACTTCTTCTAACTGCCTCCAAACTTAAGTTTTGAGGTCAAAATGAATGTTTTAAGCAATAAAAAGCTCAAAAAGGCAGTAAAAAGGACTTTTTACCTAAAATTAGCGTTTTTACCTTTTTTTCTCTCAAAATCCACAAACAATATGGGTAAAATGCACTCCAGAAAAAAAAACGGTATGGGTGTTTTGCGTTTCTCAGGTTTTAACCCTCCCCCCTAATTTGGGGTTTAACCCCCCTCCCACTCCGGACGAACTTGCCCATTGTATGACTGGCATGGCACCCCCCAAATCTTAGGAAGGGGAATGTCGGTAGTTTCGAGATTTTTAGGGAAAAGGGTCGTATAACCCCCCCCACGTACTCCTACTCACTTATCTAGGCGAGACACACTGTATTCACAAAGTGACGAACGGCGGCATTATGAAGGACTGAATTTTTAGAAGCGCCAAAATCAGTCGAGGCCTCCTTATTTTCCACCTTTTATGCTAAGAAACGCTAAAGATGCTAGGACAACAGGCGTCAACATGGAAAAGTTTGGTAAATACAGTTTTAACAGTTAACAAACTACACAAAACAAGT
Source organism: Microlaimidae sp. YZB2_3 (assembly GCA_030248175.1). NCBI lineage: Eukaryota > Metazoa > Nematoda > Chromadorea > Desmodorida > Microlaimidae > Microlaimidae sp. YZB2_3. Next base: position 2,378 of record JASAMX010022246.1, read on the forward strand.
AGAAAAGACTAGATATAAAACGAAAACATGCGTATAATACGTATCTACAACAATTTGAAAACAACACAAATGGGCAGGGGGGTTATACGACCCTTTTCCCTAAAAATCTCGAAACTACCGACATTCCCCTTCCTAAGATTTGGGGGGTGCCATGCCAGTCATACAATGGGCAAGTTCGTCCGGAGTGGGAGGGGGGTTAAACCCCAAATTAGGGGGGAGGGTTAAAACCTGAGAAACGCAAAACACCCATACCGTTTTTTTTTCTGGAGTGCATTTTACCCATATCGTTTTTCGATTTTGAAGGAATAATAGGTAAAAATGCTACTTTTAGGTCAAAAAATCCTTTTTATTCCATTTTTGGACTTTTCATTGCTTAAAACACTCATTTGGACCTTAAAACTTAAGTTTGGAAGCAGTTAGAAGTCATTAAAGACATTTTTTTCTTTATTTTTCAAAAATTTGGGGAGGGAGCATACATGGGCACAGGGGGGTTGGGGGGGGGGTTAACCCCCTCCCAAACTCTGAGAAGGGGGGTTTGTTTTACCCCCCACTCAGAAGTGGGGGGGAGAATAAGTTAACCCTCCCAATTTTGGGAAAAATGAAGAAAAAAAATGTCTTTTCAAAATGACTTCCACTTGCCTCCAAACTTAAGTTTTGAGGTCAAAATCAATGTTTTAAGCAGTAAAAAGCACAAAAATGTAATAAAAAGGGCTTTTTGACATAAAATTAGCGTTTTTTACCTAATCTTTTTCTTTAAAATCGAAAAACTATAAAGGTAAAATGCACTCTATAAAAAACGATATGGTTATTTTGCGTTTCTCTGATTTTAACCCCCCCCCCCCACTCCGGACGAACGTGCCCATGTATGAGAGGGAGGGTAACCTTTTCTCCCCCCCCCCCCACTTCTGGGTGGGGGGGTTAAGTTAAAACCCTTCTCAGAATTTTTTTTGGGGGGGTTAACACCCCAACCCCCCCGTGCCCATGTATGGTGCCAGTATTAAAAGCGCTAAAATTGGGTTATTTGGGGTACCTCTTTTTTGGAAAATTCCCACCCCAAGTTTGAGGGTTTGGGTCGGGTATACCCCCAAATCTGGAAGGCTGCCCACCTATAGAAAACAGTATAGGTAAGTGAACAAAAAAACCCCCCATCTTTTTATATACAATTCAAAACTCAAATTTACAGGTCTTAATAAAATCTAGGCCAAAACTTAACATGGAAAAATTGTTTTTTTACCTATTTTAACCCCATAATTTAAAAAATATGACATTTTGAAAATTTTGAAATTTTTTTCTTTAAAACGAGTTCATTAAACTTAAAGGTATGGGGCGAAGTCAAACTTTTTGTCTTCAATTTTGATACTTTTTTGTGAAAACCTTACTCCTGCCCCTGCCCTATACATGGGCAAGCTGGTCCGGTGTGAGGGGGTTAAACCCCAAATTAGGGGGGATTAAAATACGAGAAGCGCAAAATACCCATATCGTTTTTCGATTTTAAAGAAAAAATAGATAAAAAACGCTAATTTTAGGTCAAAAAGCCCTTTTTATTGCATTTTTTAGCTTTTTACTGTTTAAAACACTTATTTTGATCACAAAACTTAAGTTTGGAAGCAGTTAGAAGTCGACATTTTTTTCTTCATTTTTCCAAAACTTAGGGGGGTAACCTTCCCCCTCACACTTCTAAGTGGGAAGGGGTTGTTAAACCCCCTTCTCAGAATTTGGGAGGGTTAACTCATACATGGGCACGGGTGGGTTAACCCCCCCCAAATTCTAAGAAGCTGTGTTTAACCCCCCCCCACTCAGAAGTGGAGGGGGAGGAGAAAAGGTTATCTCTCCCCAATTTCGGAAAAATGAAGAAAAAAAATGTCTTTAAAATGACTTCTTACTGCCTCCAAACTTAAGTTTTGAGGTCAAAATGAATGTTTTAAGCAATAAAAAGCTCAAAAATACTATAAAAAGGGATTTTGATATAAAATAAGCTTTTTTTACCTATTTTTCCTTCAAAATCGAAAAACGATATTGGTAAAATGCACTCCAGAAAAAAAACGATATGGGTATTTTGCGTTTCTCGGATTTTAACCTCCCCCCTAATTTGGGGTTTAACCCCCCCAACTCCGGACCAACTTGCCCATGTGTAGATTAACCCCCCAACTCCCCCCGTGCCCATGTATTCCCTGTCCCCCAATACCCCACAAAATTTTTTTCACCAAAATATCTCCAGTGGTTCAGGAGTTATGTATGACCATAAAAATGACGTTTTTTGACAATTCTGTACTGTTATGTGAAAGATTGCTCAATGAGTATCCGATTTTAGTTACAAATTATGTACTCAAAGAAAGCGGCCACTTTCTACTTTAATTTGATACCTTGATCGTTAAGATTGGTGCAATATTTGCAATTATGCAATATTGCGTTTTTTTTTGTACAAGAAACCCTTCATTTTTTTCGCTAAAAACACGAAGTGAAGGAAAGAAAGGTTGGGCAAGCTTCACAAAATTACTGCCGTCCGTCGTTTGTTGTTTTTAACGAAAAAATTGCAGGTTTTTTTGTAAGGAAAACGCAATATTTCGACAATTACTGTACAATTTTAACGGTCCAGGTATCAAATCAGAGTAGAAAGTAATAGATTTCTTGAGTGCATAATTCGTAACGTAAATCGTACTACCCATTGAGCAATTTTTCACCTATAGAATTGTCAAAAAACGCCATTTTTGGGGGGTCATATAACTACTGAACCATACATGGGCACGGGGGGTTGGGGGGGGGGGGGGTTAACCCCCCCAAATTATGATAAGGGGGGTTTAAACACCCCCCCCCCACTCAAACGTGGGGGGGGAGAAAAGATTAAACGCCCCCAATTTTCGAAAAATGAAGAAAAAAATGTCTTTAAAATGACTTCTAACCATACATGGGCAAGTTGGTCCGGAGTGGGGGGGGTTAAACCCCAAATTAGGGGGGGGGGGGGGGTTAGAGTCCGAGAAACGCAAAATACCCATGTCGTTTTTTTTTTGAGTTCATTTTACCAATATCGTTTTTCGATTTTTTAAGGAAAAAAGGTAAAAAAAGCTAATTTAAGGCCAAAAAGCCCTTTTTTTTATTGCATTTTTGAGCTTTTTATTGCTTAAAACATTCATTTGGACCTCAAAACTTAAGTTTGGAGGCAGTTAGAAGTCATTTTAACGATATTTTTTTTTCTTCATTTTTCCAAATTGGGGGGGGGGTTAACTTTCCCCCCCCCACTTCTGAGTGGGGGGGGGGGTTAAACCCCACTTCTCAGAATTTGGGGGGGGGGTTAACCCCACCAACCCCCCCCCCCCCCGTGCCCATCATGCTTCTAACTGCCTCCAAACTTAGTTTTGAGGTCAAAATGAATGTTTTAAGCAATAAAAAGCTCAAAAATGCAATAAAAAGGGTTTTTTGACCTAAAATTAGTGTTTTTAACCTATTTTTCCTTCAAAATCGAAAAACGATATGGGAAATGCACTCCAGAAAAAAAACGATATGGGTATTTTGCGTTTCTCGGATTTTAACCCCCCCCTAATTTGGGGTTTAACCCCCCCCCCCCCCACTTCGGACCAACTTGCCCATGTATGTACTGAACCACTGGAGATATTTTGTTAAAAAAATTTTTGTGGCCTATTGGGGACAGGGGTAATATTTTCACAAAAATTATTCAAATCGAAGAAAAAGTTTGACTCCGCACCGCAGTTTTAAGCTCAAGTGAAGCTTTAGCTTAGGAATTAAGTCTTTTAGAGCCGATTTTCGAAGTGTTTTTTTAGGAAAAACAGACCAGTGCACTGCCCTTTCCCGGGGTTTTATTGGGGGGAATTCATAAACGGGAGGCGCGGGGGGCAACTTTTTGAAACGGGGGGCAAGCAGGGGAGAAAGAAAAAAAAAGAAAAAAAGGAAAAAAAGATAAAAAAGAAGGAAAAGGAAAAAAAAGGGACAAAAAAGCAAAAACAAGGTAAAAATAGGTCTAAAATGGCGTAAAATGCATTGAAATAAGCTAAAAACTGCAAAAATTTCGCGATGATGGCGTCATAATAGATAAAAAAATGGCATCATAATTTTTGGGTACTTTTTTTAATTTTCCGCGGGGGGGGGGGTAATAAAATTGGGGGGGGGAATCCTCCAATAAAGCGGGGGAGGGGGCATTTTCAGGCACAGGTCTGGAAAGTGTTTTTTTTTAAAGTGACCAAAAAAACATCATTTTTTATCTTTTTTCAATTAAAAGGAAATATTTATGGAAAAAGTGCTTATTAGAAGCTGAAAAAGCGCCCAGAAAACCTATACACCTATTTTGATTCAGCTAAAGGCTTTAATAATTTTTTTTTTGAGGTGGGTGCCAACAAGTGTGTTTTTTTTCGTTCACTTACCTACTTTATAGTTTTTTTTTTTCTTTTACGCTTTGATTTAAATTAAACACCTTACACTGTTTGAAACATTTATATAGCTGTTTATTATTTAGTACATTAGTGGTTTTTAATAAATTAGTTTCAAAAGTTTTACCCGTCCCTTTTAAAATAGTCTTTTATTCTACAGATAAAATATATTTTGCGTAGTTTTGTTTGTTTTTATCTTTAAAATACTTTACACACCGCCACGCCATTGCATTTTAAAAACGAAAAAATTTAAAAAAAACCACCACCACTAACATCAAATAATCTAGTACAATGAATTATATATTATCTAATAAATAAGTAACTAATGCATGCAGCAGCGATTAGATACACGCGGTTCAATTTAGAACCAAATTACTTTATTTTCAAAGCGCGATACGGCAAAATATAGACTTTTTAGTACTGCAATCAAGGGTTTTTTACCAACTCTGAAAACTGAGAATTAACACAAATTAAAAGGCATTAAAAATTTTCTTATATTTAAGCTACCCAAAATATCTTAATTTAATTTTAGATTATTTATTTTATGCGGGTATAAGCAATAGAGATAATAATACGCAGTTTGAAGCGATCAGGGCTGTTTTTGGCACAGAGAACTAAATATATAAGCCCTCCCAAGATGTAGATAAACACAATTATTTACGCAATATCCAAGTTGTCAATAGCCAAAATACACTTGACCGAAAATACGTTAGTTACTCAAACATAAAAATTTAATGCACACATTGTTAATACAAAAATGATTAGAAATTTTTTTAGTGTGAAGTGAACGTAAACATAATAACACGGAAAGCAGACATAAAAATTATGCTTACTAACCAAGAGATTAATTTCAAACGAAACAATACTTACATAAGTGTAAGCTAAAATTTTGAATAAGCTTAATTGTACAAACTAACCACTCCGTTAGTAAGCTAAATTTATGCCAATCCAAGTCATCATTTTTGTACAAGATACGCTACAACACAGCAAAATGTTATACATTTTACTGCGCTATAATTGTTTTTCAACCACAATTCGGCGTGCTCCACGAACTAAAACGAAAAATATAATTACTTGGCAATATTAACGGCCAAATCCATTGACACGCTATAAACGAAAATTTATAATATTACATTTTACAAGCAGACATGTGCACTCCCCCCCCCCGGGGTTTACACCGGGGGGGGGCAATTCCAAAATGGGGGGGGCACGGGGGGCAACTTTTTTGAAACGGGGGGGGGCAATAAAACGGGGGGAGGCAAGCAGGGGGGAAAGAAAAAAAAAAAGAGAAAAAAAGGAGAAAAAAAGAGAAAAAAAGAAGGGAAAAGGGAAAAAAGGGACAAAAAAAGCGGAAATAAGGTAAAAATAGGTCTAAAATGGCTTAAAATACATTGAAATAGGCTAAAAACTGCAAAAAATTCGCGATGATGGCGTCATCATAGGTCAAAAATGGCGTCATATTTTTAAGGTACTTTTTCATTTTTTGGCGGGGGGGGGCAATAAAACGGGGGGGGGGGCAAATCCTCCAATAAAACGGGGGGGGGGCATTTTCAGACCGTGCACAGGTCTGTACAAGCATAGCATAATGCAAGTTTTTTTTTAATTTTTGAAAAATTAATTGTCTTATTATTGTTTAAAACTTTTAAATAAACATATTTAGTCGCATACATTATTCCATCCAATTTAGCTTTATATAACAGAAAAGTAACCCAATGTTTTCTAATTTCACAAAATCTCAAATGAGTCTTTTAGAAGCATAACGCATAATGGGTTTAAATTTTTTAGCAGGTATTTTCCAAAAAATTGCAACTGCCCATAATTTATAGAACTAACTCCAAAGCTACCATCGTTTAAAATGGCTAAAGCCACGGATCAGGATGCATAACATTCCAGGGGAAATGGGGGCGGAGAAGCAATGATAATAAAAAAACTCTTTCATTCCTTCTTTATTCGTTTATATTTTTTGAGGGAAATCCAGAGCTCCTTCAGGTTGAAAAAAAATTTTGAGTACATTTTGAGAGTAAAATGTAAGAATATTACAATTAATAAAAAACGAGCCCCATTATTATTACCTTTTTGGGAAGTAAAGAGCGGCCACCTTGGGATCCATTTCCTCTTTTTGAATGAGATCGTCCAGATAAATGCCCTCCGACTCCGGCTGATGTCGGACTTTTTTTGTCTGTCGCATGAAATGGCCCAGTCCCCACATGGACCAAGTGGATGTTTGACCTAAAAATCACAACGTTGTCACTCCTTTATCCCCTTGTCTCGAAGGTAAACATTAAAAATAAGATGAAACAAAAACATTAAGACACATGAGAAGATTACAAATCAATCACATAAAATAATTTAAAAATACAAATAAAACCGGAAGTAAAATTTATAATTTATATTTTTTACAAAATAGTTTTTTTGAAGAGATGACTTTTTTAATTTCAAACTTATTACATAAAAACCAGCAAACTGATAAGTACTAAATGACTGTATTTTTTTGCTCCCAAGTACAAATACTTTTGAAACATAATTTTCAGATTTTCTTCCCATTTTAACTCAAAAAATTGGAGAGACTTTTTTTCAAATTGTTTGCTTATTTTTTTTAATTTTTGAAAGAGCTTCCCATCTAAACTTTTAAAAACGACCCAGACATGTGCACTGCCCCCCCCCCCTGGGGTTAAAACGGGGGGGGGGAATTCAAAATGGGGGGGGGGGGGGGGCAATTTTTTTGAAACGGGGGGGGGGCAATAAAACGGGGGGGGGGCAAGCAGGGGGGGGAAAGAAGAAAAAGAGGAGAGAGAAGAAAAGAAGGGGAAAAGGGAAAAAAGGGACAAAAAAAAAGCGGAAATAAGGTAAAAATAGATCTAAAATGGCTTAAAATACATTGAAATAGGCTAAAAACTGCAAAAAATTCGCGATGATGGCATCATCATAGGTCAAAATTGGCGTCATATTTTTAGGGTACTTTTTCATTTTTTGGCGGGGGGGGGGGCAATAAAACGGGGGGGGGCAAATCCTCCAATAAAACGGGGGGGGGGGCATTTTCAGACCGTGCACAGGTCTGACGACCCCAACATTTTATGCCCTGGAACAGAGATGAAAACTTATACATTATTGCATTTACATTTTTATCTTATTTCAAAGTAAACTTTGAAATAGGATAAAAATTTCAAATTAAGAAAAGACAAGAAAATTAAAATTATTAAAAATAATTGATTTAAAAATATAAAAGCAAAACCGTATGTAAAATTTATATAAAAATTAATTTAAAAAAACACGCTGCTCGACTGTTTAATCTCAAACTTATTAAAATAGAAAACTCATTATCTACCTGCTCAATTTGATTTTAAAATATGATTTATACTTTTTTAAAATCGTCATGTTCTTTACAAAAGATTATTTTTTTAAAACTAAATTGAGCCTAAATCGCAAGCATGGGGAAAAAATCAGCAAAATCAATATGTCAATTAATCGATAAATCAGCAAGTATATTGGTTGAGGAACTAATATCATACCGCGATCTGGCCACTTCGGGCTAGACCTTTCTGGCCAAGTAAACCCGGCCACCCATGTTCCCCACGTTGTCCTTTGAGGAATGATGTTTAGATTTGCTAAGAAAAAAAATAATTCCCTCAAAGTCTATTAAGCAATTTTATTACAACGTATGGCAGCTTAATCTTTTAAAATGTTTTCTTACTTTCTAAAATTATTTTTGGTGTGATTGAATTTGGATCTCTCATTTATAAAAAAATGTTGTTTATTATTTTTTTCCTGGATTTCTAAAATGGAATATTGTATGGACGTGGGGAAAAGAACCGGTAATTTTTGTCCAGCTTGGTCTTCCCTATGGGAAAGATTTATCTAAAACAAATTCCCTAATAGTTGCGCACTAATAACAAATTGTCCTTTTTATTAGAGAGATAATCGCTCATGTTTTGACCCAATGAACTTCTAAAGCCAATCAATATCATTTCCCATTGCTACGGTCTTTTTGTCAAACTTAAAGAAGGCTATTTATAAATCATTTAAGTTGTCTTCTTGGAACTTTAATTTTGTAAAAATCGTTTACGGGTACGAAGCGTTTTTGCACCCAAAATAAAAAAAAAATTGGATCCATCGAAAAAATTTTCGAGCTTGGTGCTGAGAAAATAGAAACAAAAATAAGTTTTTTTGGGTCAGGTTTGGTCTTTAATTAACTATTCTCGGGCGCATACGCGTTTGGCCTCTTAGCAACACATCGTACCACTTTCTGTTGTATCTTCTTACCTTCGGGCGTTCCGCTGTTTTTCTGGACAGATTCCTGAGTGGGGGTCGGATCCGGAAGTTCTCCCCACTTCCAACTGGCCTCCTCCTGCGGGGAGGCGAGATCCAAACAAAAATCATCCCGGATCATATTCAAAGCCGTGTCGCTCTTTGTCGGAGTTTCTGGCCGACTCCCGTCTCGACTGAAATTAAATTAACTAATTTTATATGAATTAATTAAGTACCATTATAATTGAACTATAATTGTAAAATTATATAAAAGTGTTTGCTTTTTGATGTGGATTTCGGCCTGCCGTCTAGTTAAAATAACTTAATTTTAAATAAATTAAATCAGATTATAATAAAAGTTTTGTGGCTCGGTTCGTTGGGGTTTCCGACATACCCTTGAGTCGACTGAAATTTTAAATCAATTAAATTAAATTATAATTAAATAAATTGGACGTCTTAATTGTTTTAAGTTCTAAATTTTGGCCTTTTTTTCAACATAGATAGACAGATCTTTATTTCCACGTCGCAAACGTCTCCACATAAAAATTTGTGGCAAATACCTACCCTCACAAGGCCACCCCCCTTAGTTTTTAATAACGGAATTAAACCACGGGTCCATTAATTCCATATTTAGGAGTTAATGGTATAGGGCGAGTTAGGTAAGTTGGTACGGAGTAGATGGAGTTTAACCCCAAATTACGGGGGGGGGTTAAAATTCTAAAAACGCAAAATACCCATATCGTTTTTTTTCTGGAGTGCATTTTACTCATATCGTTTTTCGATTTACAAAAATAGATAAAAACGCCGATTTTAGGTCAAAAAGCCTTTTTAATTGCATTTTTGAGATTTTCACCGTTTAAAACGTTCATTTTGACCTCAAAACTTAAGTTTGGAGGCAGTTAAAAGTCATTTTAAAGACATTTTTTTCTTCATTTTTCCGAGATTGGGGTGTTAAACGTTTCTTCCGACCCTAAGTGGAGGGGGAGGCGGGGTTAAACCCATAGGTGTTTTTTTGGGGGGGAGACAGAGGGGTCCACTCCCCCCCTAGAGCCAAAATTTTGGACTCCCTAAAAAAATCCAGAGGGTCCCCTTCCCCTCCCAAAGCTCGAGAGCGGTGCGGTCTGACCTCCCCTAGCGAGGCTTACCTCTCTTTTAGGCCTAAATAGGCAGTTTTAGTACATAAAATTCAATATTATACCTAAAAACACTTAAATTATTAAAACATAAAACACTGTTATTATGCACCTAAATTACCTAAAAAGGGGGACGGGATTATGTCCGTTAGATTTTTTTTTTGAAGGAGAAGGCAAAATTTCGGGGCTAGGGGTAGAGGACCCTACTCCCCACTCTATGCCCCTATTTCTAGATTTTTTAAAGAACAGAAAATAAATTATTATATGGGTACAGAAGAAAGGGTTGGGGAGTTTTTGATCCTCAACAACCTATGCATTATTTTATTTTTTTAGTATAATTATTGACCTTTTGGTTTGAAGAATAAAAATAAAAAAAATTCTGGCAAATAAAAAAACTTATCCGTTGTTCTTTGCAAACTTAGTAATGAGCTAAAAAACTCAAACAAAACCATAAATCAATCATAATAGCTTTTATCATGACAAAGAATCCCAAAGTGTGTACCCGTCTTGAAAAAAAAACCACACACCCACTATTTATTTACCTTTGACAAGGCGTGAGATCCGTGTCGCTGAAAGGGTGTACGTAGGGATTCTTTGCCTCGGCTTTGGCCATTGTCTCCAAAAACTCCTCGTCGTTCAGGTTGCTGGGGAGGCTGGTGGAGCGGGACTGCTGAGACAAGAGGTTACTTTCTCTCGGGACGCACGGCGGAGCCGCCAGACTGGTCTTTTTGGCAAGAAAACCATTTGGCCTGTCGTCGTCTAAAAAATTAAGCTATTTATATAAATAATGCGATCAAATAGTAAAAAATTTTGGTTTATAAAAAATCCCAGCAAAAAACAGAGAAAAATTTTTTACAGTGGTGAAATATTGTAGTTTTTCCTGTTCATATTATTATTAATCTGCAAAATACAGTTAAATGATTCCAACTTTGCTAAATTACCGTTACACGAAAATTCTTTTTTTACATCGACACTGAGTAATAAAAACAGTTGACTCTTGAAAATTCAAATTTAAAAGTTTAATTTAATAAAAATATACACCAAAGAGTGGCTACTTAAACAACCATTATCTTTAAACCACTAAAGTAACGATGTTACTATTAACATTAATCAATTCACACCCTCCCCTTTTTGTCGCACATCCTAGATAGAAAACCATCTTTCCCACACTTTTTCTCCGTTTGTTTTATTTTTCATTTTCAGTGTTTGACTCCTTTTTTTTCTTTGAATTAAGGTTTGTACAAAAATTATGTGGAATAATTTAAGTGGACACATTTCATTAACAGAAACGTTGATTTAGAAAATACCAATCAACCGCACCGTTACTGACACATGTTCACATGAAAATGTTTCGATTCCACAACATTTTTGAAAAGACCTTAGTTTTTTTTAGAGCATAAGCGGGCCGGCTATGGTTATTCCATATCGTCGTTACTACAGCAAAATGAGCCACAAATTGTATAAAATATAACATGTGCTTGTGACTCATTTTAAATTCAAAATAGGACCATACTAACTACAGAATGAGTCACATATAATGACAGTGGCTTATTTTGCCGTAGCAACGACGATATGGCCTAGTACTCTGGTTATTAACACTAAAAATGAGATCAAGATTTGCACCCGTAGACACTATTTTAATTTAGAAACTTGTATTGCGGAGTTTTTATACTTAAATAATGTAATTTTGTCAATGAAACTTTAAATACTCCTTTTTAAATTTTCAAACAAACGTATAACAAGCATTCAATACCTGTATCATCCAAATTATCGATTTCAATTTCGAACTGGACGGGACTCTCGAAGTCGGCGTCTGTTCGGGACATACAACTTTTGAAGGAAACTACACTCATTTTAGGACCTAAACAAAATAATATAATATTACATACCGCAATTATAATCTTATTTATGACATTTAAAATGTTGAAATAGTGTTTTAAAATAACAACTTATCAATTTTTTCATCGATTTCATTAAAGTAAAATGCTTAAACTTTTTAACACAGCCTAATAAAACCTGAAATTTGTTCTAAGTAGAAATAGCTCGACTAGGAAAACAAAATTTCCTAGCATTAATTCTGCTTCTCGAGCAGATTTTCAAAAAATTGGAAAAAAATCAATCACAATTTTTGATTTAAAATTTTATAATATATTTCACTAAGATAATTGTAGTTTTCTTTTTGTCAGAATTTTAAGTTTTAAAACTGATAATCAATTTTTACAATTAGCATAACCATAATCACAGCATTTTAAAAAATCTCCTTGTGTACTATTTTTGAACTTTTTCAACTAATTCAGTATCTTTCAGATAGATAAGGCTTCCAAACTACACTAAGACTATTTAACAAGTGGTCTATGTAAGAATTATAATGCTCTTAGCAGGTTAACTCATTAGCTGTAAAAAAGCGTGTTAGTATAATTTAAAATCTTAAAATCATTAACGTTTATGAGATTACACCACCCCAAAAAAGTTTAGGATTCTTCTTACCTATGGAACACGTACATAACCCTCCTTTTAAAAACTACTAGCTCAGAACTTCCGACATTTTGTTTAATTTAAGAGTTTTGGGCGCAAAACTGCGTTTTTTTCTGTAAGATACGAACATGAAATTTTCGATAATAAATAAAATCTATTTATACACCATTTTTGTTACCTAATACAAGCAATGGCCCACTTAGGTTAAGAACACGAAATTGAAATATTTGTCATGCAACGAATAGTGAATGATCTTCCTACTCTGCAAGATTACGCTCCGGAGCTACGGTCACTTACTCCGAAGACAAGGCCGGAGCTGCACTCTTAGTCCCAGATTTCAAGGTTATTTAAGCAGGAATGTATTCGTCCGGGGTTTCTACGAAACCCCGGACCGAAAGCGGAACTCTGCGCCAGAGCTTGGAGCTCCGTGTAAAAATCACTAAGTGGTGGTGAGTGGTGAAATATATTTTGCTTCCCACCGTAGACTAACCAATCAACAAACACACCGAAGCCGAATTTACCAACAGTTTGCCGCCTAAATCTACACCCAGACTGTGCGCTGCACTGGTTTTATTGGGGGAGGGGAGGGTGACAATTCCAAAATGGGGAGACGGGGGGCAATTTTTTGAAACGAGGGAAGCAATAAGGGTCATTCCATGTCAAATCAACTGAAAAAAAAACAAACAAAATTTATCGCACCATGTTCGATTTTGCTGAAACTTGGTATACTTGTAGACTCTATGCCCAATAAGAAAAATTTAAAAGTTTAATCCCCAAAACCTTTTGGTTCCGAAGTTATGACCCCTTAAATTTGGGCTTTCGGCCCCTATTTAGACCGAACGTCCTATTTTTAAACAGGCATATTGGAATCATTAACCGTAACTGCAATATATATAACTGCAACATATATATCATTTAAAAGCTAATTGCCAGCTCTATCTGATGAAACTAAAATAAAAATACTGTTTGGGACCAAAAAAAGTTATAGTGAAATATAAAAAAGAATTGACAATAAAAAAAATCATCATCACCAATTTCAATGATTTTTTACTGAGTAAAGATACATGCATATAAAATTTCATGAGCTGAATTTGCCTCAATGGCTCACAATAAAAAAGGTCATACTAACGTTTCGAAATTCAACATGTTTCGTCAAATATTGACTATTTATAACACTTAAATAATACCTTTCAACAAAAACCATCATGTTTAACAACAGTTTTTCAATTTACTTATCAAGATAATAATTTGAACTACTTTTATCTCAAATTTAAGCTGCCCTGTTTCACTGTGTGGAACAAAATTTGACATGGTTACCATAAAACGAGGGTGCAAGTGGGGAAGAAAGAAGAAAAAAGAGAAAAAAAGAAGAAAAAAGGATAAAAAAAAAGAAAAAATGAACAAAAAAGGGGAAATTTGAGTAAAAATTTCCTTTAAAAAAGCTTAAAAAGCATTGAAATAGGCTAAAAACTGCAAAAAATTTGCGATTATGGCGTCATATTAGGTAAAAAAATGGTGCCATAATTTTTGAGTAGTTTTTTCATTTTTGGGCTGGGGGGGGGCAATAAAACGGGGGGGGGGGGGCGGAGGGGGAGGGGAAAAAGAAGAAAAGAAAGAAAAAAAAGAAGGGAAAAGGGAAAAAAGGAACAAAGAAGAAGCGGAGAATGAGGTAAAAATAGATCTAAAATGATTTAAAATACATTGAAATACGCTAAAAGCTGCAAAAAATTCGCGATGATGGCGTCATCATAGGTCGAAATGGCGTAATTGTTTTAGATTTGCTACTTTTTCATTTTTTGGCGGGGGGGGCAATAAATCGGGGGGGGGCAAATCACTTAATAAAACGGGGGGGCATTTTCAGATCGTGCACAGGTCTGGACTTATATGAGCAAAAAATGATTAAAATAAAAAATATATATAATATGTAATAAATAACTTTAAATTCAACTGGTGAAACATATTTAAATTAAATTCAATGAAATATTTTGTTTACAATTTCACAGAGGAGACGCGACGCGACACGCCGTGACGCCGACGCCACGCCGTCCACGTTTCAGAAGTCCAGAAACTGTCATGAAATACTTTTTACATTGACTGGCTGTTTAAAAGGGACAAATAATATAATCGGAGTCATCGAAAAATATATTCTGCACAATATCTTCGGGAAAAAATTTTCGTAAACAGTTTAAAACTCATAACAAAAGAATACATTTTCCCATAAGCTTAAGCGAAATTTTAAAATCAAGCTAAAAAACATAAAAAAAATGCAAAGAAAACCTAAAAAAATTTTGAAAAATACCGAAAAATTTACTGCTTACAGAAGATATTTTTGCGAAGATATTTTACAAAGGGTATTTCTTCCGTACACCATTTGACCAGCGAAATAATTCCATTAAACTTTTCCTTTCGTACAAATGACTTTCTGATAATTTTACATTCAGCCACTTTGGTATTAAGACTAATTTACCTTTTTATTTATTTTTCTTAAGGGGGAACGAACGATACAGTTAGGATAACCTGTCGGTTTTTGTGTATAACTCGTGCCGTACATGACAAACAGAAGCAAAATATAGGTTGGGAGAAAGGGTTTTTTTTTTCGGGTACTCAAGTTAGATACATCAATTGTACATGCCCACAAAAATTTTCAGCGAAATCCCTACTATTGAAGTTTTTAATTTCGTTTTATTGCTAAAATTGTTGAAATAAAAATAAGAAGACGTGATAGTAGAGATTTCGTTGAAAACCTAAAAACTGGTTCGGAATTATGGTACAACTGCTGTGTTAAAATTTGGGAACAAATTAATTCCTATTAAATGACTAAACTTTCTATTTATATTTTTTTGATTTGACGTCGGGAAACTAGATTTTGAAACGTTTGTTTAAAACTAGTTTTTAAGAAAGAAATTCAGACGGAGCAGTAGCCGAGTGGTTAGAGCATCGGACTCAAAATCACGGAGCTCTAGGTTCGAGTCTCCCTGGGCAGTATTTTTAACCTCAAAAAAATGTATGTTTTATTTAATTTTTAACTTTTTAATTAAAAAAGTGTTCATTATTCAATACTGTATTCAACCCCGAGTACGTGTTTTGAGGTGGTTTTGAGTTAAAACCGGTAATCAGAATGCCCCCCAAGGGGGGTCGTAACCCCTCTAGTGCCCCCGGTGGGTGGAATTGAAAAACGGAGGTCGGATTCGTCAACAGGACTTCCGAAAACCCCCGAGTACATGTTTTGGGGAAAATTGGTGAAATTTTTGCAACTGTATCGTTCTACCTTAAGCCAAAGCGAAATCTAAAACTTAAACTAAATGCAGCGCTGGTCAAGGGATGAATTTCCCCTAAGGAATGGTTTGCAGGTGTCTTTAATTTGCATAAGTATAGGTGGCGCGTAACGTACAGCTGATTGGTCGTTCAGTAAGCTAAATGGCAGGCTGAGTATTTTCCGAGCAGTTGTCCGACCAACAAATTACGAAAAGTCAACTGATGCAAACGCACTTTGCAGACCTAAATTTTTTTTACGTAAGATTCAAGGATTAGTTCGAATGTCAAAATTTTTGAATATATTTATTTTATTTGTCGAGCAAAGGTCGTTTTATTTAAAGTCTTTTTCAGCCAAAAAAATTGTTGAGGACGTTATAAGCTTCCCAAGGTTTTTTAACTCCCTGTTTAAAAATTCTTTCTTAAGCTTATAAAGTCCTAAAAACTTATCCAAACTTCTCAAAACTGAAATACGTGTGACACATCTTTGGAAGAAAACAGATTAAAATTTTATTAATTGAGAAAAGTTTTCTCGGTTTTTGGTATTTGCTTAAAGAAGCGGTACAGTGTAAAACTTTCTATGATATTTTTTTTTGATTTTAATTAAGAAAGTTCGATTTTGATAATTTTTTTGTGAAAATAGTACCGTTGCTACCAATAAACATAGCCCACAAAAATTTAATGGATAAACCACTTTAATTCAAAATTGAATTAAGTTATGCAATTATAATAGCATACTCTCAACAGAAATTTTCTCAAATTAAAATGTCAAGTATGCCATTATAATAGTAGCGGTATTATAATAGCTTGTTTTAAAACTATGCTATTGTAACAGTGTAGAATGTGTTAACTTTTTACATTAGAGTTTCACATTTTTAGTTATATTATAAATTTTTGCTAAGATTATTGAC
Source organism: Microlaimidae sp. YZB2_3 (assembly GCA_030248175.1). Classification (NCBI taxonomy): domain Eukaryota; kingdom Metazoa; phylum Nematoda; class Chromadorea; order Desmodorida; family Microlaimidae; species Microlaimidae sp. YZB2_3. Next base: position 18,773 of record JASAMX010022246.1, read on the forward strand.
TTGTTTTCGGAAAATTTTAGTCAATTTGGAGTTTTTTATTTCGCTATCAAGATCATTCTAAACATTTATGACAAGATTTGAGAAAAAAAATACTTCCTTGCGTCAATAATATAATTTTCTTAATTAAAAGTTTATATTGCTTTGTTCTCGTCTGAAAGTATTTTTCTATACCAAAAAAATCCTTTAATAAAATGACCAAATGTTTTTTTTTGAGTTTGAAAGCTCAAACAAAGTAATTTATTTACTCTGCTTTTTCAAGTGTTTCAATTTTTAACTTTTACAAACGGTCAAAATAGCTGTTAAAAGATGTTCAACAACAATTACAAAAGCACCTAGTAAAGTTTTTACGATTTTCTTTACAATATGATTTTATTCTTGCGTAAATAAGGGTTATAAATGGGTGTTCATATTTTAAAAGAAGGAAAATATAAGTAATATAAGTCTTGTGTAATAATTTAGCATATCATTGTTATTTCTAAACGGGCGAAATAAAAGGGAAACTTTGCAGACAGCTTTTCGTGTTATGTCATTGCAGTATAACGCGTAGATTTTAAATAATTTGAAATGATTATGCCTCGCTCTTTGATAGGGTTTACGTGACTAATTAATTTATCACCAAACTCATAATCGCTTACTTAGTTTTTTTTCAATAGGAACAAAAAACATTTTTCAAATGCAATTCTAGTTGCCAATCTCTTAATTACTTTTTAAATTGGCGGTACATCAATTTAAAAAGTTATTAAGCGATTGCTAAAGTGTTGAAAATTTTGTTGAAAAAAAAGAATAATATTTTTTACTGTTATTCGCAAAATTTTTTGCTTTGCAGACAGGAAAAAGGCATTCACGCAAATAATTATAAACAATAAAAAAGCAGGGAACCAAATACCTACTCTGATACTGTAAACGCCACATTTTGACGGAAACATAACTGGATATAGGGTTTTCAGTAGTGTTGTAAAAAGTTACTTTTACTTTTACTTAAAATAATAAAAGTAACGGATTTTCGATTACCTTTACTTTTTACTTTTACTCGACTTTTGAAATTTCAATTACTTTTACTTTTACTCTTACTCGACTTTTGAAATTTCAAATACTTTTACTTTTACTCTTACTCGGATTTTCCTCTCCAAATACTTAAATTAATTTAAGTAAAATTTAAGTAATTTGAAAGGGTCAATTCCCCATGGGCTTTTTGTAAAGTAAATGGCAAGAGAACATTTTTAAGCCACTAACACGCCAAAACCATTTATTTTGACTAAAAACTTATTAAAATGATAATTTATACATAAAATTAGCAAAAAAACTTTGGAACAGAGCTTTGGAGCTCCAAAAACCGGTGTTTTGCTCCGTTCAAAATTACTTTTATTATACTTTTACTCTTACTTTTACTTTAAAAAATAGGTCTTACTTTTACTTTTACTTTACTTAAATAAAATTTTGACTATTACTTTTAATTTACTTAAATTAAAAAACACAAATTACCTATATTCTTACTTTACTTAAATTAAAATTTTTCAAATTACTTTTACTTTTACTTAAAATAATCCAAAATCAATACTTTTTACAACGCTAGTTTTCAGCTGTAACTCATAGATGTCGATTAATCGGCAATTTTTGGACCCAAACTTGGTTGCCATAGTAGTAAATACCTTCAGAACGACTAAAAGATGATATACTCTCTAAAACATCTTACTGGTTTTGACTTTTCGAATTGCATGCTCTAACAGTAAATATATCGCACATCGTCAACCAAAACGGTTTTTTACTGGCATTCTAGTAAGAAAATACTGGTTGCGTCAGTAACCAGTAAAAAGAATAGCTTGTTTCACCAGTAACCAGCAACTTAAAGAGTGTTACAGTTACTGGTTACCAGTGAAACCAGCAATTTTTTTACTGGTTACTGACGCAACCAGTATTTTCTTACTGGTATGCCAGTAAAAAACCGTTTTGGTTGACGATGTATGATATATTTATTGTTAGAGCATGCATTCGAAAAGTCAAAACCAGTAAGATGTTTTAAGAGAGTATCAATTCTTGCAATTTACGTTAAGGCCGGTTCATACTTATGTAAAATCGTCCTTTGGACTTTGTCCAAACGAGGTTTTAACATGTAAAAACATCCTTTAAACTTTGTCCAAAAGACGTTTTTACATTAGTAAGATCCAGCCATTAGAGTTTACAAAATTGTAAAATGTTTTGAGATTTGAAATGTTAACTACTTTTAGCTTTAAGCATAAAAAAACATCCTTGAAACACGTATCATAGAGTTTGGATAAAGTTCAGCCGCGTACATAGTTACAAATCAAAATGAAATAGCTTTTAAATTAATGACTGTTTTCTAAATTTTTATTTAATGATCAGTAATAGTGATAATAAATATTTTTTCACCGCTGCAAATCAAAAAGCATAGGGAGTAAAGAAGAGTTAATATTTGGGTTTGTTTAGCGATGAACGCTTGAAAGGAGTGCAGTGGGCATGTTAAAATAAAAAAAATACTTCTTTATTAAGACCTATATACTGGTACACTGACTAAAACTATTGGAGAAAAATTTAGTTCAAATGTTTTTAACACACTGTTTTTAGTGAATTTTTTTAATTTTTCTTATGGTTTTCCAATTTTCTTATTTTGTTAGATAGAACCACAAATACATTTTTGATAGAACTAGAATTAGAAAACTCCCTTTTTCAGCCTTAGAAATGATTCACACGGATTATCAAATGTCTTATACATGGTCTAAAAAGGAAAAATGGAATTCTTTTGTTTGCCCGTAAAAAATTTTTCAACGATTTTTGCGGAGTATTCTTGATAAATAAGACTTTGATGTTGGAAAATTTCCTCAGAACAATAGTTTATTTACTTGACCACTAAACCCTTGACCCTTCGTCAAACCACGACGGCTTTTTTTTATCAGAAGAATCGTTTTTGTATATGTAAAAAAATCATTCTTCTAAAGAAGAAACCCATCGTGGTTTTGAAACGTCAAGTAAATAAGTAAAAGTAAAAAAAACAAAATCTGGGTGCTTGACGATGGTCAAAACCTCTAATTGAAACGAATAATGTTCATTGTTTAAGATTTCCATAGAATTATGACGCTATAAAATATCTTTCAACCAATGAGTATTAGAAGAAAAATGGATTCGCCGATGAACGCGGTGACAGAAAGGCTATGTTCCTTTTTATTTCTTGTCACTTTGATTTCCATGGAGGAAAAAATATTGCTGCAAATCACTAGTTTTAAATTACGCGCTAATGGTGGGTCCCATAAATTCGGGATACTTCTTGGTTATGCCAGTGTCACAATGTTATGGTCTATGGATAATAAAATTTATGCCAATTAATTAACATTTTATTGAATAACTAATGGCAAACTATTATACAGATGACGAGTGATCAATTGTTTTTTACAGTTTTTAGCCAAAAAATTAAATGCATTATAAAACAGCGTCATAAAAATCTCCTAACTCTGCAACACGGCATTTTTAAACTTTTTTATAATTAAATTCGACTAATTTTTTTTGGAAAAAATTCGGAATTAAAGAATTATTAAAGAATATTAGCAGTTAAAGTTGAGTTTTAAAGAAATAAAAATTTATTAATTGTGTACAGTAAATTTTATTATTACAACAGCGCAACACATATTACAGTATTTCTGAGCTGTACAGTACATTTATAAATGAGTTCTCCATATGTGCCAAGAAAGTGCCAAGCCCCGTAGTGTGAATTTGGTAAAATTGATGGGTCATCTAAAGCTGTGCACCCCGCTGCTTTTGGCTGGCAATAAATTATTTTGAGCGAAACTTTAATTAAAAGTTTAAAAAAGAACAAGTTTTTGACACAAATTTGACATTATTCATTTTGCTTAGGCGACGGTAAGGTCGTTAACTTCTTGAAGTTTTAATTTTTGATTGAATAATATATGAAGTGCGAAATTTTTTTTGAAGTTTAAAGGCACTATATTTTTTTCTTACCAAGGATAAATTTAATTGTCCATTTTTACCATGGTGATGACAATTTTTTTTTAAAGCTTCTGAATTTTCCTTTCTGATGTTTTACTTTTGCATTTTTCAATACGTCTGAATCTGAATTATAGCCAGATTGTTTCTCAACTATGCGATAGAAACTATGTATGCAGTATAGACGGTAAGCTAAGAAAACAATAAGGATGTAATATAATAATGAGGTTAAACTAAGGATGCAAAAGTGTTGACCTATTGTATTTGCATATTGAATTAGAAAAATTAGTTCTTTGTATAAATATCAATCAATTCATATACAAAAAAATTATAGACGCTTAACAGTAAGTTTATCCCTGAGTTTCTTCATTTAAAAAAATAATTTTTGTATGAAAACATATAAAAAACAAACACACAAACAAACCATTTAAAACAGAAATTTTTGTATAATAACAATTAAAAACTTTTTGTAAATTTTCATGAAGTTAAAACAGCAAAAATTTGGAAACCTACCCCCCTCCTAAAATAAAAAAACAGTTAAATTACCAGAAATTGAACTTTTTGGTTATGTTTTTTAGACCCTTTGAGCGAGGTATGAACCAGGATTAATCCTGGAAATCCAATTCGTCCACTCGGCAACATTTAAATAGAGGTTTGAAACAGGAAGGTTTTTATGGATAAGGTGAATGAGATTTTTTATAGGCAGATAGGATAAATTTAACTTGAACAAACACTTTTTGAAACTATAACCTGTTTTTTAGAAATTGTTTTTTACAAAACAAATTTTAAAATTTTTTACACAAAATTGTTTTTTATAGAAAAAATTTTTGGCGTTTAGAATAAAACAATCAGATAAAAAAAACATCATTAGCAAATCGCGGCTTTGATTTTATTATTAACACTTCGTTAAGTGATGTATATACACAATCCTCTGTTAAGTCTGTGATTGGTTCAGTTCCAGTGCTTTTTAAATGTATAGCTAAACTCTGATATTTTTTGTACAATGAAAAAATTGTAGCATTTTTTAAGAAAACTTTATTTTAAATTTCATTATGTTAAAACTACCCAACATTATATAAATTACATATTATTGCTGTTTCTGTCGCGCATGAAACCAATTTATTATAATAATTATTAATTTTTTTCGTTAATATTCATGAAATCCTGTGAATGATTTTTTTTCATGTTGGTACCTTCATGTTGTTAAATCACGTCAGGAATTTAAGGACCTTCAAAATGTCATAAAGTATTCCTGTCATATGTCATATATGTTTTGCTCTGTGGGAATGGTTGTGGGAGGAGTTGTTTTAGCCAATCAGCGCTTGGGAAAAAGTTGATCTCCAATGAGTGTAGAGATCTCCAATTTTTTCCTAAGCACTAATTGGCTAAAAGTGATTCTATAACTTCATAATTCAGTGAAGATCTTTGCGCTGAGCTGCTTCCGTTTAATTGGGAGGGTTTTGACAATCGTGATTATCATGGAATTGCATAAATCGTCAAAAAACAAATGTATTTTTAAGCAAAATTGCGGGAAGAATGTCAAAACCAAGAGATAAATGAAATTAATTCAGCAATGCAATGCCACAAATTTGAATCAAATTTTAAATTAATTAAAATGGAATGGTCGAAATGATTAAAACAGAAATATACCGTAAATTTGCTTATTTTTCATCTGCCGACAATTTGCATGAACTTATGAGCTTTTATTACCGCAGAGTGGCTAAAGATGGCACACACTATAAGACAAAATCATTCTAAAGTTTTAATTAGTGAAGTTCCTACCCTCCAATACCAGCTCCGAAATAGAGCTACCGGCCTTTTAATCTGAATTTTTAAGACTATTTTTGCGTTTAATAAGTCCCGAAAAGAGCTCTGCAAAGACCCTTACAAAATAAAGCTATTTTTACCTTGTTTAAGCTTGAAATACATTTAAAGTTATTTTATCTGAATTTTTAACACTATTTTTAGCGTTTTAAATATCACTAGTTTTAAGGTGCTCAAGCAAATTAGAAAAAAATTATTCATGGAATTTCATAGATTGATATATTAACTATTAAAACCGATTTATGTATTCGATTTTTTACATGTCAAGATATCTATTTATAATTTTACAAATTAGCAATTTTTCTCCAATCCATAGGTAATTAGGTGGGACTGGTAAGGCTGGTTCATACTTCGTTTGAAATGTCCAAGGGACAAAGTCCAAAGGCAAAAAATCCAAAGTAAATATTTAGGAGTTTTTGGGGTTTTTTATCGCAGTTCATACAATTATGTTATTTCTTATTATTTTATATTGTATTTTAACTTATTTTCTTGCGGCTCTAAATTATCAATACTATCATCCACCGCACTAAAACCTTTTGTGGTCCACTTTCCATACACCACGCTTTTGAAGCTGTGGAATTAAGCGGGTGAAGAGTAGCGGATTTGGACATTGGAAATTGTTTGGAGACATTTTATTAGCTCTTCAGAGTCGCAAACAATGGTCGGGAGTATGATGAAGACGTGTAGAAGTGTGTCTGCGTCAATAACCGTTTCGTCTTTACTCTAATACAAAAAGTCACAATCAGTTTAAAATCAAAGTGACTCTGATTCATAAGTTTACAGTATCTTTGCGTGTTAAAAGATGAAAAGAGTCACAGTTGCAGGAATTTTATGACGCTTCTGACTTTTTGTGTCTTAGCTGTGACGGTTTGCTGCAAAAGTGGCTGGGAGGGTTAAAGCAAACAGAAACCTTGAGGACCCGCCGGTAGCCAACAATCCTCGAACTTCTTCTCATAGATAAAACGCTGTAACGATGGTCTTTTTGTCGGTTTGAAATTTTTGAATCGCGGTTAGTCGGCTTAGATAATCCTTCTGCATCCCCTAATGTAGTGTATAATATAAAATGTCTAAATGGTTAGAGTTTAAAGTCTTTAGATAAGATACCTTTTTAATATCCAACGAATGGGGTATGTAGGTTCACTCCAATACAAAAAATTACAGAGGATTTTTCTCAAATAGGTCATATTCAAATCAAACGTTTAGCGTGATCTAAAAATATCGTTTAATCCTCAACGTTTTTAAAATGTAAAAAATAAAATGTTAATTTTAAGTACTTAAAAGATATTTCAGTGACAATCACTTTGAAATTCTAAGGACCCTTAATGGCTGATAGTTTTAGTAATTTTGATATGCGTTTTGATTAATGGTAATCAAAGTCGAAGGAGCTAAAAAGCAGTCAGTCACCACGTTCATTGGATATCTATTTTTTCAAGCGTCATTAGTTGAAAGTGATTCTATTGCGGCATAATTTTGTATCCGCGCGCTCATTAGCTGACAGTGATGCTATTGCGTCATAATTTTGTATCCGCGCGCTCATTGGCTGAAAGTGATTCCATTACGTCATAATTTTGTATCCGCGCACGCTCATTGACTGAAAGTAATGCTATTGCGTCATAATTTTGTATTCGCGCGCACATCGGCTGAAAGTAATTCAAAAGGGTCATAATTCTGTGAAGACAACATCCGTTTCAATGGGAAATTTTTGAACATCATGTCAAAAAAATTGTCAGCATTAACTCATACCATTTAAAAAAAAATATTTCCTCTTTTGACTGATTTTAGTATAACTTATATTCTTATTCCCAGTCCGTCTATTTTTGGGGCTACAGCCACCTGATCCCCCGTCAGTTCTTATCAGAAAATTTTTGGACTCTCTCCTAATAAAATCCTGGCGACGCCTTTGATGGTTTTATAGCTGAAATATAATCTGGTTCATCCCGTAAAATTACAAGATGAAAATGGGAGAACGAGTTAGCATTGTGCGGTTATGATTTTTTGCTTATAACAAACTTTTAAATCCCCCTTTTTTAGAAAATATACTAAAAAATTAGTCAACTTTAACGGTCAAATTGACAATTTTGTTTTAAATTGATTAATTTGATAAATAACTTTTAATATAAGGTATTTATTATTTAAGTTTAAACCGTTTTTGTTCAGAACTTTAAATTGCTTTGTTGTCAAATGTTTAATTCAATATTGCAATTTATTTAGGTCAACTAGATTTAATTTGCCTATAGTAAGTCCTATTTTTTACGAGAAACTTCTTTAAACTTGAAATTTTTTGTCCGTCTAGAAACTTATATTTTTAGACTTTGTTTTAAAAATTATTATTTTTTTTAAATAAAAAAGACTTTATTTGGTTTCAATTGACCGTGTTTTTTCAGTTTTAAAATACATCTATAACACAGTGACATCATTCATAGTGTAACCGCTAAAATATAAAGCCTTAAAAACTCGTTGTTAGATCAAATTCCTGAAAAAAAAACATAAAAAGCTTTATGTATAAAAATTTTCAAGGTCTAAAGTAATCAATCATAAGGTATCTTTTTTGTTAATTAACACACAGGAACAATCGCGTTTTTTTAGCTTTTGGGGTCATCTAATAGTGATTATTTTCGTCTATTTCATTTCTTTTTGTTATTTTTATACGATATAGCGCAGATGATTTGTAGTCAAATAGCCAAAGTTCTGGAGCAAGATATTAAGGAGTAGGAACAATATGAGTTGAAAGTTTTAAATCACTATAACCTTTACATACGTCTTTTTTCGTGGTTTTAATTCCCTAAATTTTTCCACTGCCCAAAGATTCTAATTAGAGTTTCAAAGTCTTCTTACCCATTACCTTGCTTAGCTTTTCTTTGTTAAAAATTAATGTTAATATATAAAACGTTTATTGATTTTCTCGTTTGAATTTTCAAGCAATAATGTCTATTAACATATTAATTACAATTTTTTTTTTATTTCTTGCAAGAAAATTGATTGCAAAAAACACAATAAAAGTTGATTTTCTAAGTTATTAAACAGTGTTGTAGCGAATATCAATACAAACGCGCATATTAGATGCATACAAGTTCATCGCAGTGTGTGGACCTATCTAGCATAACAAAAATTGGGTCGGCGGTCCCACCACGAAACAGAGTTTCTCTAAAATTAAATGCATTTTGTTGTATTATTTTGGAAACTGGAAATATTACAAATAAAACATCTACTTGGAAAACTTTAGTGGTCTTTTTGTATTTAATTAAGCATTACAAAATGTTTTTTTCTTCTGATTAACCAAAAAAATTTACATATGAGAAACCTTAGCTACGCTTTATATAGCTCTAAATAATGGTCAAAAGTTAACAAAAATACTCGAAATTGTTTTTACCAAAGTTGTTTAATCTTCAGTTTCCGAAAAAATTTGGTAAAAACCATTGGTTTTATAACGAATTTTGATTTCGTGGCAGGACCGCGGACCCAAATTTTTGTAATGCTAGGTAGGTCCATACTTGCATATGTTCTTGTCTTCAAACAAAATAAATAGAAATAAATAAAATTATATGCAAACGTGCGATCAATGTAACGCTTTTACAAACCGACCCAACGCAACCATGCTTTCTATCATTAAAACGGACAATTATCACGTTTTATTGACTTATTTATAAATAAATAATAAAATAGAATATGATATCTTAGTTACTGAAAAATTATTCGCATTTCAAAAGACATGTTTGCTTAATAGCCGAAAATGCTGCTGCTGAAGTTTATACTTTCTCAAAGTATTTTATTTTGGTAAACATCTATTATTTTTACTATATACACTAGTTCTGAATAAGCGTCTTTTCTTGTACGAGAAAGGTTTAAAAAGAAAAAAAAATTTAAAACAAATTGAGTTTTCCTATAGTTTCATTAGATTAAACCTATACTTAGTAAAAAATGCTACAAAATGATATGTTTCACTAAGTTCAAGTGCTTTAATATATCAGTTAGTGCTAAATAAATTTTTGGTTTTTGATTAAACATTACAATTGTTGGAAATCATCACTAAAATATTACTTTCTTGAACAATGTTATCAAATTAGCGAAAACAAAGTTGAAATTTGTGTTTTGAAACCATTTCCATTGCTACATAGATGTTATTAATGTTCTGATGTCTGTTTCATAAAAACTTTTGTAAATTTTAATTTTACAAATCTCCGCCCATTTTTTGTAAAATACAAGATAAAGGTTTTTTGATTGTAGTCAAGGGGGAGTATTTCCGCGCAATGCTCTGCGCTGATTGGTCCCAACCATGTCCCGCCCCTCCGCTGACTGATGAATATTCCAGTTTCGCATAGCCCCTGGTTGTAAAACAATTCAAAATTTAAAAATTTATTTCATAAATTCTATTCCATACTTTATATAGAACCATTTTCTGTAATTGAAATATTAAAAAAGCCAAAATCAAGCGCGCAAGTAGCGCCGTAACTATACAAAGCAGTAATATCTGAAACCGTAAAATGTACGAGTCACTCGCTGTTTCTCAATTTTTCTCCTACATATTATTATTGCTGGATGTCATTGTACCCTTTTCAGACACTAAAACCTCATTCAAAAGCTTACGCATATGGTATTGATTATGAACTATTAAACTGGATAAGTTCGTTTTAGAAAACCGCACACAAGTTGTTTCCGTTGGCAATGAGTTTTCAGACTCAATCGCGTACATTTTCGGAGTTCCTACGGCTCCGTTTTCAGGCATATTTTGTTTATTATTTTTATATAAACGATATAGTTGGTTTCTTGAAAGGCTTATCACAGTCAAATTATTTGCGAATGATCTTTAATAATTCTGGAGATTGACAATTTTTCACTCCTCCAACCTTTATTCTACCAAGCAAAACATAATATGGCGCAAACCACGAATAGTACGCACCATTTGAGGACCTTTAAAGTTCTAACGTAATAATGTGATTTTTAAAAGTTTGATTTTGTTTGCTTTTTTTAATTTATATACTTGCGTTAAAATGGACTGTAATTTTTGTGGCACTTTTGGTAGTACAAAAATTGACCAAAACGGTAAAAATTTTAGTCTTCTTTTTCCGCTTGCTCGATAATTTTTTTTGTCAAAAAATAAGCAAATCACACATACAATAGGTAGGTGGTAGTTACAACTATTAAAAGAAATAAAAGTATGCGGGACGGTAATATATATATATATATTATATTTTATTTCTATATTTTAAATTAGAGTGTGTACATGTACAAAAATGCATGTAAATAGCAACAAAATTAAATTTTAAGCTGTTACATATACCTTGCTCAGAGCAGATAATTTGTATGGGGTACTGTATATATTAGATGAAGGCTCAATCTTTTGGCAATCATTTCAAAATGCCGAAAAAATTTTATCAATGATGTGATTATTACGGTCGATACAATGGAAAAAACCTGGTCCCAAAAAACCCAAAAATATACTTTTTGAAAACAAATTACAAACCATCAGAACTCTTGCCAATTGTCCAATCATATTAAGTTCATTAGTTTTGTGTTCTTTTGTTTATTTTTTTGTTTTATTGTCTTTTTATAAAAACTTTTGCACGTGCTTCAATTATTCGGCAGTTTAGGAAGTGCAAAAAAAAATTGAACAATTTTATTTTAATGTTTCCGCTAAGAGCAGGTGCACTAGCGTGTATGTTAAAATTGTTGCCAACATGGCGCTAGCACGTGGTGTATGGATTAAAAAAAAATTAGTTATTTTAAAACTCATGTAATTATTCATGATAATGATGATTGTTTTTTCTACGAGATAGTACTAGCAAAAATATATAATATTATGTATTATGGCACTAGTGCACGGTCCATTGGATTTACACTATGCAACAGAGCATTTTTTTAGCATAAGCAAATAAATTTGCTTTGCAGCCCAAGTCTCGTCGTTTTTCAGGGATATTAAATATGTTCGAGAGAAAGAATATTAATATGGTATTTTGTGGAAAATTTTTTTTTACAGTAATTGTTACGTCTTGTGCAGTGAATTCAAGCTGAAGCTAGGTTAGATTAGGAAGAGAACTTTTTTTTCTGCTAACCGGGCATAATCGTCAAGGACGAGTCCACTAAAAGCGGGCTTGGTAGGCTAGGTGTTTAAATAGCGCTCAACTAGAGGCTTTTACTATTATTGGCGGAAATTTTTCGAGGAACCAATAAAAGTTGATGGGCGGCGTTTTTTCGGTCAAATCTTGTTGAAATGAAGATTTTTCGCGTAAAAAACATTGCAGAAAAAAATTTAAAATAATTCTTTGAAAATAAAGCTAAAAAATGAATTGAACTAAAAATGTTCCTTTTAAGATAAATTTAATTCCTTTTTAATGTGAAATTGAATTTGTGATTTTTTTTAAATTCATTCTATTAATATATTTATTTTATGATTCTAAATTATTATGGTGTTAAACCGATCCAAATAGGGGCTAAATTGCCACTTTAATTTTGTTGTAAGTTGTGCTTGTTTAGCCTGGAGTTGTGTTGGCACGTAGTTGCGTGCCAACAAAACCCCAAGCTCAGGCCAACGTTAGGTGCAGTTTACAGTTATTAACAAAATTACATTTGTTTATAATCACTGATTACCTATATTTTAATAATATCCCGTTTAGCTTATATTTTTCCTTATATATATATATATATATATATATATATTTATATATATATATATATATATATATATATTTACATAATATACAGTTCATTTTATTTTTTTATATTCATAAATGTTTTTCTTAAATTAATTTCGAGCATTTGGGTGCTCAAACAGCACATTGTTTAAACCCCAGGCTATCTTGGCACGTTCCAAGCTCGCTTTTAGTGGACTCGCCTCAGATGTCCAGAAAATAACATGTGTTTACTCAAATAGTTCTAACAAACTATAACAAAAAAACAACACAGTAATATTCTAAAAAAAGATTAAACATCCATATTGGCCAAAAGTTTTTTGGTGAATGTGTCGATTTTATAAAAAAATCCAAATTTTGAATGTATGTTTTTTGCACCAAAAATTTGCTGTTCCTACGAGAAATTTTTTTTAAAAAACAAGCAAAAAAGCACGAGAGTACTGTAAGTACTAATTTTTTTTTCAAAAACAAGTGTTTTTGAATTTGAAATAATTGGTAGAAAAATGGGTTTATATACCAATGTGCAAATTATTAACAAAAAAGCACCGCAAACTTAGATTTCTTGTGTTTACCTACTTCAAAACGTCTTTCCTCTTCCAAAATAGCGGAAAAATAAAGATGTTTCCACTAAAGTATTTCTTAAAAACCAGTAATCTCGCGTATTAGATGTAGAATTAGCTTTTATATCGGCTTACATATACATTATTATTGTAAATCTGCAAACTTTTAGCAAGACGACACTGCAGACTTGGATTTCTTGCGTGTTTACCTACTTACAAACCTCCTGTGTCTGCTAAAACTGCTAGAAAATAAAGATGTCTCCACTTAAGTATTTTTTAAAAACCAGTAATCTCGCGTATTAGATGTAGAATTAGCATTTATACCGGCTTATTTACATGAAATGTGCTCATCTTTCCTATGGAAGCATTGTATAGTTGAGATTTTTTGGCTTTAACTCCTCCCAAACCACTTCAGTGAAATACTTCAGATCCGTTATATCGAAGTACTCAAAGGATACTTTGGTTCGCTATTTTTAGGTTTGGAACACTAATTGCTAAGCCTGCATAAGTTATGCTTGTTTATGCCCTGCTAATATATTTAAACTTTCGAAAATTCCAGCATATTTGTATTTGTTTGTTGCCAGTTTATTGTATTTTAAACTTCTTTTATTAGCAGCATGTGTTGAAGGAACTCACAACAAAAGAATGAAAGAAATATATCATAAAATGAAAGAATATTTTCATGTATTTGCTTTTTTTATAATTGCGACATTAATTGTTAAAGTCTCATTAATTATGCGCATTTTATGTCTATTCTAGACAGTAAAGTTGCGAGTTATTTGGTTTTTATTAATCTTTTATAATTTTTTTTGAAATATAATAATGTAAATCACATACTACATTAATTGTGCACTTGACATATAAAGTAATGTAAAAGAGACAGTATTTGGATATATTGTTAATTAAATTTATTATTTAGCAAATATTACTGTAGACTTTGCTCCAAGACCCACTTTTCCAATATTGTTTGTTCTATATTGTTATTTATGAATTCTGTTTATTTTTTTATTTATAAAATTTATTTGTATCATTAAAATCAGGAAACTTATATGTGCGCACATAAAGTTGTTTAATTTTTCCACGAATTTTAGTTGTAATTTAATTTCACTTAATCTTGCGATTGTGAAAAGGTTTTATTTGCATGCAATTTTATCCGCGCAGTGAAAGGCGCGCTGCAATTTCGCGAAAAATATTTTAGCACGCAAAAATATTCGCTTCGTAAACCCAAAATGAACCAAAAAAAACAACAAAAAAACACAGAAATCCCCGTACGTTTAAAATTCTAAATCACTTCACCAACTGGGATAAAAAAGTTAAAAACCAAAAATTATTTTATTCACTTAACAAAAAAGCACAAACATCACTGTATGGTAACTGACTTAATTTCGACCACCTTTTTATATTGTTTTGAATAAGTTTTTTCTGGCTTTTTCAATCAAGCCAAGATTTGGCCTAAAAATAAAACAATAGCTATATTTGTTATTCCAGTGCAAAATTTGAATATTTCTGTTACACTTAAAAATCAGTGAAGGTTTAAAATTTTTTTTTAAAGTGGCCGAAGTTAAGGCGCGTGCCATTTATTTCGGCCACCTACAAAAAACTGGCCATAACTATTGCTTAAACGAACAATAAAAATTTCTAAAGGTAGCAAATTTACCCTTAGGTATTGTTCTTGGTACATATAACTTAATTTCTCCCGTTTGCGAACTTTAATAGTTATTAGCAAGACTTTAAATAATTATGTCAAAACCTAAAAAAACAAGTTTTAATAACTTGTATTTTTTGTTCAATTTTTATTTTTGGCTTAAAAAACGTCAAAACAAAGTCAAACGAGCAAAAAAATTCTTTATAAATACGGTAGTACAATGATATTTAAAAACAATAAAAAACGGCAGGTTCTTTCACCTAAATTTTAAGGTGGCCGAAATTAACGGAATCTTAAAATGCGCAGTTAGTTGAACGCATTGCAAAATAATTTTGAAGAAAATATCAAAACATGAAAATTAACAACTTTGAGCCTTAAATAGAAGATATTTTAAGGTTATATATTGCTTCGTTCTAAATTTGATGCAGTTTAAACACAAAGCAAAAATTAAGAAAATCATAAAAAATTCACTTTTTGTATGAAAATGTTGATAATGTAGAATAATAAAAAACTTTTACAAAACCACTTTATTCAACATTAATCTAGTTACTTTTGTGCTAGTTCTTTTGTGTTTTAAAAATAAGCCAATTTTCTAACACCCTAAATTGGTGGCCGAAATTAAGGCGTGGCCGAAATTAAGTCAGTTACCCTACGTATTGCTATCGAATTTGAAATATTATATCAAATAGGGTTCCTATTGATATAGTATTTTAAATTCGATAGCAATAGTGTACTGTACAGTGGTGTTTGTGCTTTTTGTCAAGTCGTGAGAAATATGTTGCGTATGCAGATTTTTTTTAGTCTTAAACAATTTTATAACAAAGTATAGAATTTTGGAAATTCAGAAGGGATGTGATTGCTTTTATTTTTTTATTAACTAATTTTTTTAATTAAAATTTACACCGATTTATTGAAATTAACCATAAAAGAGCAAGTACAAACAATTTTTTCCAAAAACAAAAAAAACTATTATAAAAATTTTAAAATGAGAAAATTAAAAAGAAAAATTTTATTTGAATTTATCCTATATGTAGTTCTAACAATGATTAATTCCTAAATATTGTTCTGCTTAAAATTACACAAGAATTACTTATATACTATAATTAAGACATAAAATTGACCCCATGAGGCTTATTTCTCAACGGGTGTAATATTTGTATCGAAAAAGCGTTTAAAATTGGCTTCTTAAAAATAATTAAATTAAAAATAATTTGAGACCTATACATGTAATTTAAACCACAGGAGCTTAAGGTCTCTCCGGACAGTTTTTATTGCAAAGCGTTCAGTAGTAAACCAATTGCAATAAAGAGTAAAAATTACCCATTTTTATTTACACACAATTTACTTTTGAATTATTATACTTATAGAGTATTATAATATTTTAAGATATTCAAATGACGAAAATTTGACTAATTGGCGAAAAGCAGGCAACAAATCCTGATTACAATAATGATATTTTTTGAATAACGAATTTTTGAAAAAATTAACCCCCATTTTTCACGGAAAATTCTTTATTAAACCATAAATACAACAATATTCAGTTTAATTTTTACGTACGTGAAAGAGGGTAACTGTGTCTCTCTATTGGAAGTATTTTTTAAATAAATAGTGTGTAGTAAATATTTTTAAGGGTTTTAAAAAAATTTCATTGCAATTTGATTTTTAATATCAATTATTTCAATTACTTACAATAATATAATGAATGTTTACTTTATAATCGGGATATTTCTGCCTTTTTAACACTCATATAAATTTTTTAGTGAAATATTACTGTATTTCACGAGATCTCGTATGCCAAAAATGGCGATTTTCCATACTTAAGAAAACTGTCCGGAGAGACCTTAAACATCAATCGTTGATAATTAATAACAGAACAAAATCATTTTTTTCAAGCTTTTTATGTAGAATTAATTTTGTAGCGGTTTTGAGAATAATAATAATAAACATAATGTTACTTAAAAAATGTCAATTTCAAATAATATTATATTTATATATACATAACAACTATAATGAAATGTAAAGTGAAATTTTATACTTCAGCAGCAAAGAAGCAAAGAAGCAAAAATATTTTTGGAATTATTAAAGTAAAATCGAATATATACCAGTACATGCATCCACATTATAAGTAAACCATAAAGTTCTATTTATCTATTTTTGTTAAATTAGTCTGTAGTTGTTATTACTGCAAAAAAATAATATAAAATATCACATTTAATAACAAGAACAAACAACAAGAAAAAGGTACAGTTTAAATTTAGATTAAAAAAAACCGTCGAAATTGATTTCGATTTGTTTTAATGGTGTTTTTAGCTTTATTATGTATATTTATTTATATAAAAAGGAAACAAAACAGAATATGCAAAGTTGATATTACTCAACGCTTACTGTGCAAAAACACAGATAATACTAAATAATACTAAATCGTTTTTATTTTTTTTTATAATTGTTTTTGTTTTTTTTTTGTTTTTAAATTGAAACGTAGCTGCTTTAGAGCAACTAATTTAAAAAAAATATAATATTTATAGATTTAAATTTATTTACAGCAAGTGACAATATTATGGGTACGTAATCTTATTTTCAGTTTTAATAAGACTGTAGAAAGGGTATGATTTAAGAAAACGGCTTTGTCTCAGCTTGGATATGTTTGATTTTTCTGACATTAGAATTTGTTTAAGCTAGTAATTATGAATAAGGCTTTGTAGGCAATCAATTTAAAATAGCGAGACTTTTTACGATTAAAAAAACCAATAATAACAGCTCAAGACGTTTCGTCCTTTGCTAAATTTAATTAAATTTAACAATTTAAATTAAAATATAAATTCTTGATTCTGAATATACAAATGCATTTTGTTTAGTTTACTTAGTTTTTTATCTTATGCGTGAATAATGGTTTAAAAAAAACTAAATGATTTGTTTTATTTTGTATGGTTGAATTGACAAAATTCCGTGAAGGTGGATTTTGCAGAGTAAACTGTTTGTTGCGCTTTAAAAGTTTTTCTCCATTCAAACGCGAGCAGTGATTTGACGTAACCGTGAGAGCGGTTTACAACGTGTGATATAGTTGGTGATAAAACAATTACTTTATCACACTCACAAACTTTTATGGATTATCTTTGGTTGACTTCAAAAAATTACATATGGGATAATGTAAAGGAAAACCAATTATTAAAATTTAGCAGTTATAAAATAAAAGGAACTATAACGTTTATTTTTCTTTGATTTCCGGTCCCGATTTTACGAAAAAACTAAATATAAGCTTTAGCATTTAAAAAAACACAACATTTTTGTTCCATAATGGGTGATTTGAGAAAATTTTGTTAAAATAGGGTGTTTAATCCTTAATATCAAGTCTTTGCGATTTCAACTGCGTAGCCGCTCTTTGTATAAGCAAGAATATATAACACAAGAAAATCTCCGACTGTACACTAAACATTTGACCAAAATTTTGCGGAAAAGTCGCACTTTTAAATTCGTGTGCAATTTTTATCGTAAAAATCCGCAATTTTCTGCTAGTTTTCCCGCGCTGCGATTTTTAACACAGTGTTAGTTTTCTCGCAGTGGAGACTGCGACTTCTTTTGCACTCTATGCTGTTTTATTCGCACTGCGATTATTTTAGCACTGCGAGTCTAACTGCGCAACAAAAAAAGTACATACGCTGGTAATCATTTCCAATGGAGTAAAAAACTTTGAAACTTGTTTTATTTAAAAAAACTTTGAAACTTGTTTTATTTAATTTTAAAACATTGGAGAGTTACTTTATTTCATTAAAACTAAAAAGTGTTAAAATTCAAAGGTAAAAAAAAAGACTTTTACTCATTTAAACAGAAAATTTTCGCTCCGCTTTGTTATTATTTTTTTTGTTGTGCAGCCAGACTCCCAGTGCGAAAATAATCGCAGTGCAAATAAAGCAGTATAGAGTGCGAAAAAAGTCGCAGTCCCCACTGCAAAAAATCTAACACTGTGTTAAAAATCGCAGCGCTGGAAAACTAGCAGAAAATGGCGGATTTTTGCGAGAAAAGTCGCACATAAATTCGAAAGTGCGACTTTTTTCGCAAAATTTTTGTCAAAAATTTAGTGTACAGTAAGACATTCTATTGTATTATATATTCTTGGTATAAGGGTGCACAAAGGTGGATGGGCAGCAAAATTTTACAAATTGAGTTTCAGTTGCGTGTTCTACTTTCTGTGTTACAAACGCATTTTTGATCCTAAAAATAGCAAAGATTCAAATAGCAAACAAAAAAATGTTAGGTTAGTTAGCTGAGCATACCTAAATTTGCAGACGAACAAAATAATAAAACGAAAAAAAAAAACAAAAAAATCACGTGTTTCTGTACTTCCCCGAAGACGTAATGTTCAGTTTGTTTTTAAAAGTAAACCCTTTTTGTTTGTAAACCCTTTACAGTAAACCCTTCTTTGTTTAAAATTTTAAGTTTTTGTTGTTTTTTTTAATAGTTCAAAACTATAATTTGGTGAAGTAGATTTATTTTGTCTATAAGTTAAGAAAACCAGAAAAATACTTAGATTAATAAAGTCTTTGCTTTTAACATATTTAAATTATTGTACAAATATTAAAAAAAGCTTACGTTTTTTTAAAATAACAAAAAAGCTACAGAAGTCTTGAGTGAAAGTGAACAGAACTAAAGACACCTTAAAACGCAACGCGCTACATATTCCATTGCCATCCGCTTCTTCTAAAAAAAATTGGTTTATAAACCAAGCTAAAACTGGTTTATAAACCAAGCTGAAGCATGGAAAAACAGCGTTAATAGAAACGCAAACAAGGCGTAAAAAATATTTTATGTTTTTTTTAAGCCAAGCCTTTGGAAAATCTTAAAATTTGTCCATATAACATATCCGTAGAAACTTTAAGCCGAAGCATTTGAAGAAATTTTTATAAAACCGTTTTATTCAGCCGTAAATGGGCACTGTTTTGTTTTAGGGAAGTGCCAAGTTAAGTGTCCTTCCAATATAAAGCATGCAAGAAAGGCCTTATTGTTTAAACGTTTTCGCCAAACGACTAAATTTTGTTCCTTTTATCGCATTTCCTGGACAATTTTTGAATTAGCTTTTTGCTTATTGCCGTAATAATTTTTTTTTCACTTCAATGAACTAATTTTTAATGTGTCAAAATTTTTAAAAACTGTTTTGTATAAATATAATATTTTGGTCGAGTTTTCTTATGTTTCAATTTTTAAAAAAACGAGTGCATTGTCGTGGTTTTTGTTTTTATGGATTTTTTAATATAAACATGTTTTTATGGGTTTTTTATGTGTTTTTATAATATAAACCAGAATATGAAAATTGTTTCCACACAACATTGGTAGTCTAAAGCTTGAACAAGAATGTTGAATTAGCATTAAAGTGTAATAGGCTTAAACTGGTTCCAGTCTAAGCCTTCTTAAATCCTTTGTGAACATAAGAAGGAAAGTATTTTCTTTGATTCTTAGTTTCAAAAGTTGTTTAAGCTATAGTGTTTAATGTTTTTTTCAATTTGTGGTTTACAAATTTTGTTACAATTATTTTAATATATATTACACTAGAACTATTATCAAAAATATATAATATACCGAAAAATGTGCAACTCCTATATAAAAAAGTGCGGAAACGTAGGCCATTATAATGAGCCTCCCCATTTAAATGACACTCTCCACTATAATTGTATAGTAGTCATTTTAATTCGGCAAGTTAAAATGGAAAGGAAGCTATTATAATAGCCATTTATTAACTTTATTTCACTTCATATATACTCACAAGTGTAATACTGTCCGGGCCGCACGAGTTTTTTCGTGTTGGTTTAATACTGTCCGACACGCAGAAACTCGTTTGGCCCGGACAGTATTAGACTTGTGAGTATATAAGAAGTGAAATTAAATCAATAAATGGCTATTATAATGGCTTCCTCTCCATATTAATTCGCCGAATTAAAATGACTACTATGCCATTATAGTGGAGAGTGTCATTTAAATGGAGAGGCTCATTATAATGGCCTACGTTTCCGCACTTTTTTATATAGGAGTTGCACATTTTTCGGTATATTATATATTTTTGCTATTATTAGCTTATCTATTAGGTGGAGCAGATTTGTAAACGGGCTGGACCGGGCCGGGTCGGGCCGGGCCGGGTTCGCATATCATTTTTACATATTTTGTTACATTTTGGTAAGTTTGAAATACTGGATTTATTTACATTTTACAATAACCGAAAACCAAACCTGGCAGCTATCGAACAAAGTCACATAAGAAATATTCTGGTGTAGAAAATGCGTTTGCAACTGTCGAATCACTCTAATTTTCTATTGTAAAAGCGCGAACGCACTTTTACACTAAAGTGAACATCATAAGGAACGGCCAATCAGGCTGCACGCTCAGCCAACTATTGTCTTGCAAAATAAACACCACATTGTATGGAAATTATTCCTTATGTGACGTTGGTCGATTGAGAAGCCCGGCCGAGTCGGGCCAAAATTTTACAAGCCAGACGGGTTCCTCTTCTGCTCTGTATAATAAATAATTATTTCAAAAACCGTAAAATATTGGATAATATTTTAAATAATATCTGATATAACTGTTTTAAAAATCTAAAATAAAATTTCAAGAATAAAAGAAATAATGTTTTTCGGGTGTGTACTTATTATTTGATTTCATATCCTTTCGTTACTGATCGTAAGCTACGATGAAAAAGTTTTTTATTCGGTGAAGTAATGTTTTATGGTTGTTTTTTTAGTGAAATCAATTTAAATAATTTATTAATTTTTCCTATTTAATTTCGGGTGTTTTTATTAAGCTTTAACTCAACTTAAAAACTCAATTATCCATCGAGTTGCTTAGATTTTTTTGGGTTGCTGTGTATCAAAGCGTGTTTAAAAATTGTTTTTCCTTAAGGGTGAATAATGTAATAAATGTGTATCTGGCGTGTTTAACCCTTTCCGATAGCTATCGCGGCTTAGACGTGGAGTGTATATCGCGTCTCACGCACGTCTCAGTGTAAACAGACGGCCACACCGTAAACGGAAGAGTCCAGGCGCGAATATTTTTTACATTGAGCAGCACTGGCGCGTTCAGCTTTCCGCGTTTCAGACGTGCTCAAAATCAGAAAGGGTTAAAGCACCGTTTATGGTAATCCGATTGCGATACAGGATCTTTGGAACCCTAACGAAAAATTTTGAGAGAAACTTGGCACCGAAAAAAAATTGGTTGAGGTTAGGCCTAGGCTTAGGCAGGTTTTGGCGATTTTAAACGTTCGGCTCTAAGTTCTCTATATCCGGCCGGGTCTAAGTTCTATCGGTTCTAAATTCTCTTAGCTCCAAGTTCTTTGGCTCCAAGTTCTTCAGCTGCTAGTTCCTTCGACTCCAAGTTATTTGGTTTTAAGTTCCTTTGGTTACCAGTTCCCTGGGATCCAGTTTTTCTCGGCTTTAAATTCTCTCAGTGCTAATTACCCTTGGATCCAAATTTGGTTGATTTTAAATTTTTTGGGCTCTAATTTTCCTCTGCTTTAAATCGGTTTTTTTGGCTGTGAATAATCGATAAGTAACAAAGGCGTGTCTTTGGAAATCAAACTTCAACAACCCAGCATCTTCTAAAAAAACCGATCTTAAATGCTTTTACAAAACAAAAAAACCGATTTAAAATGTCAAAACCCTCCCTTTTAAACGGAAATTGTTCAGTGTTAAATATCTTCACAGAGTTATGACAGTATAGTATAGAATCAGTTTTAGTCAATTAGCGCTTAGGAAAAAATGGAGATCTCCATTCATTGGAAATCAATTTTTTCCAAGCGCTAATTGGCTAAAACAGCTTCTCCTATAACCATTACCATAGATCAAAACATAACATATATGACGTGACCACGAATATTTTGTAGGTCCTTACGTGTCCTGACTTGTTATTTTAATATTTTTGTTTTTAATATTTTTATTTTTAAATAATAAAATAAATCAGCTCTATTTTTGTTTTTTAAATAAATTTTTAACTATATAGGAATTTATTAACTGAAATTATTGTAAAAACTACTGCTAAGGTCTAACGTGTTATTTAATTATTTTTTGTTTTTAAAATTTTTATTTTTAAATAATAAAAATCACCTCTTTTTTGTTTTTTAAATAAATTTTTACCTACATAGAAACCTATTTACTGAAATTATTGCAAAAACTACTGATAAGGTCTTCCAGGTCAAATTTAAGAAGGGTACCGCTGTTGCTAAGGAGAAATAAAAAAATAAACACGTGAACCTAGAACACTCTAGTCTAAACCCGGTTTTTAATCGGAAATTGTTTAGTGTTAGAAGGTCTCAAAAAGTCTGCCAATAAGGATTCAGAATTTAAATTTTTGACAACCAATGAACGCACAGAGCCGGTCATAAAAACCAAGGAGAACTTTTTCATGATCGTCCATTCTTTGCGCTGATTGGCTGCGCTCGTCGTTGTTCCCCGAAAGTGACGTGAGCAATCAATTCCGCGCTCTCCCTTTTTTCTATTTTCTGACTTAAATAATGATTTATCTAATCGTTTAAAGGCTGGTTCATACTTATGACAAAACGTCCTTTAGACAAATTCCTATGGACAAATACAGCGTAAAAACGTCCTTTGGACTTTGTCCAAAGGACAAAGTCCAAAGGACAAAAGCCAAAGGACAACGTGTTCATACTTTCTTGTCCTTTGGACTTTTCCCTTTGGATTTTGTCCTTTGGACTTTGTCCAAAAGACAAATTGTAAGTAGCGTTCATACTTCGTCCAAAGGAAAAAGTCCAAAGGACGTTTTGGCTTTTCTAAAATTGTCCTTTGGACTTTGTCCAAAGGACGTTTTTGCTTTTCTAAAATTGTCCTTTGGACTTTGTCCAAAGGACGTTTTGTCAGAAGTATAAATCAGGCTTTTTGTTCTTAAATTAGTACTGTTTGTTTTAATTCATTTTTTTCATATTGACTGGCGAAGAGCGCGGAACCGAAAGGGAACATACAATTTCAAGTGCAGTTTTAACTAGCTTATGTATGTTTCCTGTTATTTTAACAAAATAAAATTCAATTCAATTCAATTCAATACAACGACGAGCGCAGCCAATCAGCGCTAAGAATGGGCGATCATGAAAAAGATGTGTTCCATGAGTTTGTTAGGGCGGGATGTATAAACAGCGGGAATATTTAGCTCCTCCGACAACCTATCTCACGAAGCAAAACGTGATCACGTGATAACGAATACCATATGACATTTTAGAGCTCTTAAAATGCCAGGGTGAAAAATAAAAAAATTGTCCATGTTACTTGTTTTGCAGCTTATAGTTTACTTTCAGTTATACTTATAGTTTGTTTAGTCTTTATTTACCTTATAGGTAATTTTTTTTGTATTTTATCTATGCACCAAAAACTTATCACAGTGGATTAAATTAGATTAGATTAATTTTTTGAGAGAAAATAACGTCTTAAATGCAGCTGTAAAACCCGTCACGACTGCTCAATACTTTTTTTTCATTATAGTATAATAAATCCAATATTATTAAATATAACGCACATTTAAGTTTTGTTTACCAACAAAGTTTTTTTCATAGGTGGCGCGGGAGCGCCACGGGGCGATTTAGCCCCCCGGCACCGTGCCAATTATTATTAGAAAACTTGGGTAAATTTTGAAATTCTCCTTCTTCCTCTTCTTCTTCTTCTTCTACTTGTTCTTCTTCTTCTTCTTCTTTTTCTTCTTCTTCGTTTTCTTCTTCTTCTTCTTTTTCTTCTTCTTCTTCTTCTTTTTCTTCTTCTTCTTCTTTTTGTTCTTCTTCTTATTCTTCTTGTTTTTCTTATTCTTTTTCTTATTCTTATTTATTATTCTTCTTCTTCTTCTTCTTCTTCTTCTTTTTCTTCTTTTTCTTCTTCTTCTTCTTCTTCTTCTTCTTCTTCTTCTTTTTCTTCTTCTTCTTCTTCTTCTTCTTCTTCTTCTTCTACTTCTTAATCTTCTTCTTCTTCTACTTTTTCTTCTTCTTCTTCTTTTTCTTTTTTTTTACAATTACTATTATTACTACTACTATAATTACAATATTATTATTGGTTTTTTATTTTTATAATAATAATAATAATAATCATACTCACAGCAATCTTTGAAAAGCGCGAAATCGCCACTTTTTTCAAATTTATAGTTGTGTGTTACACACAGAAATATAACCTTTTAATTGAAAAAATGGCGATTTCGCGCTTGTCAAAGATTGCTGTGAGTATGATTTTTTCTATTGACATTTCATCAGACTAAAAAAATGCAACAGTGCTATGTGATTAGATCAATGTATAAACAAATCATTATCATATGGTAGAAATTTTTATTTAGTGAGCAGCTAGCCAAACCAAATGCAAATTTCCTATAGTCCACATAATGTCCATCTCAGACTAGTTTACATCAATTCTGTCTGAACATACGCCCGGGGAAAATCGCCTCTTTTTCCTGCTCTATTCTTATAGCATTTTTCGAGGCTAGTCTGTTAAGAGTTGGTTTCTTTTTAAAAATAGTTTAAAAATTGTTTACAAATTTTTTTTTAAGATATCTTGTTATGAATATTTATAATTCGTAACAATATAACCCATCAGATTTTATTTTATTCTCGTAAGATATTTTGCTATTGTCATTAATTTTAGAAAATTCGAAGTTAAGTACACAAAGAAAAATTAATTATTAAGTATTGATATATTTTTTTCAAAGTAAACACTTAAGATTTTTAGGGATAACACTTCTGTTTCCACGAGGATATTATTATTCTTCCATTTACGATGTAATTCAAATATTGATGTATCTTCTATATCTATTAAACAAACTCTGCTAAATTAATATCTAAATGCATTGCTCCAAACTAAACTTTCCAATATATTCTTAAAAGACACAGTTGAGAGGGAGTTTTTACAGATTTAACGAACATTATTTGTTTCTTTTGCTCATGCTTTAAATTACCATTAATCTAATCTTAAAGAACAAATATATGGGTTTACTTTGCTTTGGTAATTTATATGATAATATTTAATGGAGTTTAAGTAGATGATCCGAAGGGTTTGGAGATTATTAGATTGTTTACTTTGTTTTTGAATTTTTAGTACTGTAAAATTCTGATGTTAATTTAATTTTGAAAATTTAGTTTTGCTTGGTGCATTACTGATCCAAACAAAAATATTTGGCGCAGGTATAAGACGTATTTGATTAATTTCACAATTTCTGTTATAAACGGTGTTGGTAAAGTATGTTTAAAAACGTAAAACTTCAAAACGGCCAACGAAAAGAAGTTTAAAAATTAAAATTGTTGTCAAAAGGTGGTCGGGTAGTCGCTCGAAAGGTGGTCGAGGAATCCAGTCGGGTGTAGAATTAGGCTTAGGCTTAAGTTTGGGTACAGATTAATTTAAGGTTATTTTTTCTAAGTATTCCATTTTCGATTTAGGTTTAGGTTAAAGCGTTACTTAAGAATTTTAAACTTTTGGTTTCAAATTTCCTGTAAGACCTTACCTGTTACCTGTTACCTATTTCTGGCTCCAAGTTCACTCTGCTCCAAGTTATTCAAATCACACTATACGATGTACCAGAAATAATTTTTTTTGAATCTATTAAAATGTCTCACTAAATGTGGCTGTAAATCGCTCTGATTTTACTCTAAAAATGTGTTGAAAAAACTGAATGATCAAGGATTAGTGTGGGTTTTCCAGCTCAAATTAATACTTTATTGGTATAGACTTTATTTTTTTTTTCATTGTACTACTGTAATATTTTTAATTATCATTAATTAGTTAAAATTATTAACTTTTTCTTAACAAATTACGCCATTTTTAAAATTTTTTCGTTGAAACAGCCTCCCCCGCTGATTTAAAATTATTAAACAGACAGCAGGTTTAATACCTGCATTTTACTTCCATATCTATACCGTAACCTTCGCGCGTTTTTAAAATATACATATTATTATGGTTAAAAAAAGACGAATTGGAAGCGGAAAATCTTCGTTTGCGAGAAGAAATTAAATTATTAGAATCAGCCACGAATCACTTACAAAAATTTTCGTCAAGAGCAATACGTAACTGAACGAATAGCGAC